>CM077921.1:124421871-124504371 GCA_039797435.1 Crotalus adamanteus
CAGCTTGAGTTACTTATAAAAGTAATAAAAAGTGGGATATCAGTAAAAAATAAATAAAGAGAAGCAATGGGTATCATATTCTGCTGATCCACTTCCTTTAAATATTTAAATTTTTACCGTTTGATAATATTTTTGAGGCAGTGGCCCTGCTGTAATTGGTGGTTTTATCAGAAGAGTCTCACCTTAATAAATTAAAATATGTTCTGGCCTGTTGGAGAATCTCTAACGCAGGGGTCCTCAACCCTGGCCTTGTCATGACTCGCGGACATCAACTCCCAGAATTCCTCAGCCAGCATGGGGGAACTATGGCCCCTTCATGACTTGCGGACTTCAACTCCCAGAATTCCTCAGCCAGCATGGGGGAACTATGGTCCCTTCATGACTTGTGGACTTCAACTCCCAGAATTCCTGAGCCAGCATGGGGGAACTATGGCCCCTTCATGACTTGGGGACTTCAACTCCCAGAATTCCTCAGCCAGCATGGGGGAACTGTGGCTCCTTCATGACTTGCGGACTTCAACTCCCAGAATTCCTCAGCCAGCATGGGGGAACTATGGCCCCTTCATGACTTGGGGACTTCAACTCCCAGAATTCCTGAGCCAGCATGGGGGAACTATGGTCCCTTCATGACTTGTGGACTTCAACTCCCAGAATTCCTCAGCCAGAATGGGGGAACTTTGGCCCCTTCATGACTTGTGGACTTCAATTACCAGAATTCCTCAACCAACATGAGGGAACTATGGCCTCTTCATGACTCGCGGACGTCAACTCCCAGAATTCCTCAGCCAGCATGGGGGAACTATGGCCCCTTCATGACTTGGGGACTTCAACTCCCAGAATTCCTCAGCCAGCATGGGGGAACTATGGCCCCTTCATGACTTGCGGACTTCAACTCCCAGAATTCCTCAGCCAGCATGGGGGAACTGTGGCTCCTTCATGACTTGCGGACTTCAACTCCCAGAATTCCTCAGCCAGCATGGGGGAACTATGGCCCCTTCATGACTCGTGGACATCACGAAAAACGCTGTTTTTCCTATAGCGTTTGTATGTTATCACTTCTTTTTTTAAAAAAAAAAAAGAAAAAAAATACTACGTAGGTGTTTCCATCTGTCATAACTGCAGATTCTCGGTGCAGCCTCAAAAAAAAAAAATTCACATTTTAAATAGGAAGTGACACTGTCACAAACTGCATTGCAAATCTCCGTTTGATGCTTGGTTGCAGATTGCAGAAAATAATTTGGTCTTCCATATTTATCTTATAGGGCAGTAAAATGAAACCCTTGTAATTAAGATTGGTCAGTAGGCGGAATCAGTAGGAGGAGCTGTTGTGAGTGCATGTGCGGTGATGTTTCTGAGGTGGAAATGGCACTTTTGGCTATGAAATGTTTGAGTGATTTGTACAGATAATAAAAGTGGGATCCAAATCAGAATCAGAATAGAGCTGGAAGGGACCTTGGAGGTCATCTAGTCCAACCCCCTGCTCAGGCAGGAAACCCTGTACCATTTCAGACAAATGGCTGTCCAGTCTCTTCTTAAGAACGTCCAGTGTTGGAGCACCCACAACTTGTGGAGGCAGGTGCTTCCACTGATTAATTGTCCTCCCTGTTAGGAGGTTTCTCATGACTGAATGAATGAATGAATGAACGAACGAATAGCCCAATCTTGGATTAAAAGGCACTGTAGAATTTAGCATTCTGCACTTGAATGTGGCAGTATAAATAACAACAACAGCAACAACAACAACAACAATAATAATAATATTGGAAGGGATCTTGGAGGTCATCTAGTCCAACCCCCTGCTCAGGCAGGAAACCCACGGGTTGGCTCTTTTATGACTCATGGACTTCAACTCCCAGAATTCCTGAGCCAGCGTGGCTCAGCTTGGAAACCTCTCCCTTTCCCCTCAGCATGGCTGGCTCAGGAATTCTGGGAGTTGAAGTCCACGAGTCATAAAAGAGCCAAGGTGGTCTACCCCTGCCCTATACCGTTTCAGGCAAATGGTAGTCCAGTCTCTTCTTAAAAACTTCCAGTGTTGGAGCATTCACCGCTTCTGGGGAGTTCCAGAAGAGTTCATTGTGGCTTGTTTAAATTTGAACCTTTGAGATTACAGATCATCTTCGTTTAGTAGTTGTCTCATTTAGTGGCCATTTGCCATTTGCAGTTACGACAGTGTTAAAAAAAATAATTTTGAAACGAAGCCTCGCCTATACAATCTTTGGGGGGTCTGTAAAGCAGAGGAAAGCTGAAGTGAGATTATAAATACAGTCATGGTTTCACTTAGCCACTGCTTTGCTTAATGACAAAGTGGCCAGTTGTCTCATTTAGTGGCCATTTGCAGTTACGACAATGTTAAAAATAATTTTGAAACAAAGCCTCGCCTATACAATCTTTGGGGGGGGGGTCTGTAAAGCAGAGGAAAGCTGAAGTGAGATTGTAAATACAGTCATGGTTTCACTTAGCCACCGCTTTGCTTAATGACAAAGTGGCCAGTTCTAGTTGTGGACGCTAAGGAGCATTTACCTGTCAGTTTAGGAACCACCTGCCTTCAGAAGCTGTGAATGTGCCAACACTGGAAGTTTTTAAGAAGAGACTGGACAGCCCTTTGTCCGAAATGGTATAGGGTTTCCTGCCTGAGCAGGGGGTTGGACTAGATGGCCTCCAAGGTCTCTTCCAACATCATCATCATCATCATCATTATTAACTCTCTCGCTAAGTCTGGGGATGATTCCATCAATCAAACCTAATGTCAAAACATGCAAACAAAACTAAACTGAATAAACTAGCCCCATTTTCAGTTAGTCCTCAATTTAGGACTGTAATTGAGCCTGCAAATTACATATATAAAAGGTATGACTGTCGTAAAAGCAGGTCATCAAAATGAATGGCCCGATTTTATGACCTTTTGTGCAGCAGTCGTTAAATGAGCCCAGCATTGTAAAGCCAACATTACAGTTTTTATTGTTTTAATGTGTTTTTTAGGATTTTGATTATAATTTATGTTTCTGAATTGTGAGCCGTCTGTTTGCTAAGATGGGCAGCTATAGAAATAGAAAATGAATGAATGAATGAAGTCACGTGACTGTAAGGGGGCTGGACGTCTGAACTTTGGAAGGCCGCAGTTGTTAAGTGAATCCGTTGTTCGCTCTGGGGGTGTTTTTGCTGGACATACTGGCTGTGGTCCCATTTTTACGACTGTTGTGAAGCGAGTCATCCAGTTCTTAAACGAATTACATAATTGTGAAGTAAACCCACACAATTACTAAGTGAATCCATTCTTCTTAGTGCAGGGGTCTTCAAACTTGGCCCCTTCCTAACTCATGGACTTCAACTCCCAGAATTCCTCAGCCAGCAAGGGGGAACTATGGCCCCTTCATGACTGGTGGACTTCAACTCCCAGAATTCCTCAGCCAGCATGGGGGAACTATGGCTCTTTTATGACTCGCGGACTTCAACTCCCAGAATTCCTGAGTCAGCATGGGGGAACTATGGCCTCTTCATGACTGGTGGACTTCAACTCCCAGAATTCCTGAGCCAGCATGGGGAAACTATGGCCCCTTCATGACTTGTGGACTTCAATTCCCAGAATTCCTCAACCGGCATGGGGGAACTACGGCCCCTTCATGACTTGTGGACTTCAACTCCCAGAATTCCTCAGCCAGCATGGGGGAACTATGGCCCCTTCATGACTTGCGGACTTCAACTCCCAGAATTCCTCAACCGGCATGGGGGAACTACGGCCCCTTCATGACTTGTGGACTTCAACTCCCAGAATTCCTGAGCCAGCATGGGGAAACTATGGCCCCTTCATGACTTGTGGACTTCAACTCCCAGAATTCCTCAACCAGCATGGGGGAACTATGGCCCCTTCATGACTTGGGGACTTCAACTCCCAGAATTCCTCAGCCAGCCTGGCTCAGCTTGGCAACCTCTCCCTTTCCCCTCAGCATGGCTGGCTCAGGAATTCTGGGAGTTGAAGTCCACAAGTCATCAAAGGGCCATGTTTGAAGACCCCTGGCTTAAGGTATTGTTTCTGGATGGCTGGGGAATTCTGGGAATTGAAGTCCATCCATGCTGACAGGAATCTTAGGTGAAGTCCATCCATGCTGACTGGGGAATTCTGGGAGTTGGTCCATCCATGCTGACTGGGGAATTCTGGGAGTTGAAGTCCACAAGTCATAAAATGGCCAAGTTTGAAGACCCCAGAAATAAATTGTTATAAGTCAGGGACCATTGATATTAATGCCCCACATCCATGAATTTCCCACAAGTCTTCTGGAGTTTGCTTTTTACATGCCAAGGCCTGTCCAAGACCCTGGAGGTCTTCTAGTCCAGCCCCCTGCTCAAGCAGGAGACCCTTACAGAATCATAGAAGTCTTCTGGAGTTTGCTTTTTAAGTGCCAAGGCATCAGTTTGATGAATGTGATGGCCCACATCAGCCTCTTTCCAGCCTCTTTGAAAAACACCCCCCCACCCACCGTTATCTTTTCCCGTTTCCTAAAATTGTCAAAGACGGAGTGGCGGGCCAAGAACTGTAAATACAACTTTGTCAGGAGGTTCTAAAAATTGCATGTCAGATGAAATGGCTGCCTTTCCAATTTAAATTTAAGCACTGTTTTCTTTCCCCTCGGCTGGAGTTTACAATAATTTATGAAAGGGACTAGGGCCTTTATGAAGGGGATTTGGTCCGGGGATACTGTGTGCTATAAGAAGAAAATCATATATTTTTTTCTGTCAGGTGACAGGTACCACCGGATAGAAAAGGCAGAGGGTAGAGTCAGGGTCCCCCAGATATTTACTCATCAGTTACTCATTGTTCTCTAAGCCATTGTTTTTCAAATGTGGCAATTTTAAGATTAGTGCCTAAGGGAATTCTGGGAGTTGGTCCATCCTTGCTGGCTGGGGGATTCTGGGAGTTGAAGTCCACCCTTGATGCCTGGTGGATTCTGGGAGTTGAAGTCCACCGTTGCTACCTGGGGGATTCTGGGAGTTGAAGTCCACTCTTGCTGGCTGGGGGATTCTGGAAGTCCACCCTTGATACCTGGGGGATTCTGGGAGTTGAAGTCCACCTTGATGCCTGGTGGATTCTGGGAGTTGAAGCCCACCCTTGCTGGCTGGGGCGTTCTGGGAGTTGAAGTCCACCCTTTCTGCCTGGAGGATTCTGGGAGTTGAAGGCCACCCTTTCTGCCTGAAGGATTCTGGAAGTTGAAGTCCATCCTTGTTGCCTGGGGGATTCTGGGAGTTGAAGGCCACTCTTTCTGCCTGGAGGATTCTGGAAGTTGAAGTCCACCCTTGCTGCCTGGGGGATTCTGGGAGCTGAAGTCCATCCTTGCTGCCCAGGGGATTCTGGGAGTTGAAGTCCACCCCTCTTAAAGATGCCAAGGCCGAGAATCTCGGCCTAACCATATTGTTGTCTTCTGTAGGGTTGATGATTTTTGCCACACACCCCTCCCTATTGCTCCAAGTGGGTCTTTGTTGGTGTGCGTGCAAGGACTGTACACATCAGCTTGTGATTTATCACATCAGGGCACCAGAGAACAGGATCTGCTTTTTCTCACCGCATCTAATGATCCCTTCGCTTTGGCTGCCAGCTGCTTCAGTCATGTGTTTTTTTTAATGTTTTTTTGCAAAAGGAAGATTAATAAACATTTCTAGGAAGAGAAAGTTTCATCTTTGCAACTCAGCCTGCCGAAACAAAATGAGCATCTTCAACTTGAGAGATTTTTACCTTCTTTCAGTCTGGTAAAGGAAGAGCTGTGTCATCTTCAGGCTGGTGTTTTCAGCTTCGTGCTTTGAGCAGCTCGAGGCACGAAGCTGAAAGCACCAGCCTGAAGATGACGAATGGGACTTCGTCGAAACGTCGCCAAGACACTTCCAATTTTACGTGGGAGAAAACCCGAACAACCAAAGACCTACATATATATATATATATATATATATATATATATATATATATATATATATATATATATATATATATATATACACACATACACATACATACATACAGCTAGTCCTCAGCTTACGACCACAGTCAATCCCAGCATCTCTGTTGCTAAGCTAGACGGTCCTTAAGTGAGGTTTAGCCCCATTTTGTGGCTTTTCTTGCCACAGTTGTTAAGTCAATCGCTGCGGTTGTTAAACTGGCCACCCGGTTGTTTAGTAAATCTGGCTTCCCCGTTGACTTTGCTTGTCAGAAGGGGATCATGTGACCTTGGACACTGCAACCGTCGTAAGTCCATGCCAGTTGCCGAGCCTCCGAATTTTGATCACGTGACCCCAGGGATGCGGTCGTAAGTGTGAAAAATGGTCCTAAATCACTTTTTACAGTGCCCTTGTAACTTTGAACGTTAACCTGTATGTATGTATGTATGTATGTATGTATGTATGTATGTATGTATGTATGTATGTGTATATGTGTGTGTGTGTGTGTGTGTGTGTGTGTGTGTGTGTGTGTATTCCGGTAGGCTTTTTTCCAACTAGCAGATTTAATTAAAAGGCAGGAACTTCGGGGAGCTGAAGCCCGTTCATCCCATCCACTCATCCATACAAAACCCCTTTTTAATATATTTTTATAGCTGGAGGAGAGCTTTTCGGACTGAGATTTTATCTGAGATTTTGTTTTTCCTATCCTGAAAACATTCTGCTGCCTAGATACGGCCTGCTTTTCCACTTAAAAAACAAAATATACCAGCCGGAGCAATTAAATAGGTGTCAAGACAATACTACATTTTTAGCATCTTTTTTAAAAAAAAAAACAAAAAATTTGAAAGGAGTTATTGCCAACAGGCACGGAAAGAGCAAAATGGAAGTGAATTATCACCGATCTGGACTAGTTTGTTTTTCTGCTCTCAGCTGGGGGAGTTTTTGACATGTCTGCTGACTTTTGACAGGAAAGGAAGAAAAGTGGCGTGGTCATCTTTTTGGAGAGAGTCCTCCATACTCTCCAAATTGCCTTGAATTTGCTCACTGGAGGAAGCTGAGGCCTAAACGTTTGTTTAAAGCAGGGGGTCTTCAAACTTGGCCCTTTGATGACTTGTGGACTTCAACTCCCAGAATTCCTCAGCCAACATGGGGGAACTATGGCCCCTTCATGACGTGTGGACTTCAACTCCCAGAATTCCTCAGCCAGGCACGCTGGCTGAGGAATTCTGGGAGTTGAAGTCCACAAGTCATAAAAAGGCCAAGTTTGGAAAGCCTTGGTTTAAACAAAGCTCCATCTTGAACTTGACTCCCAATGACTAGGATTGCGTCCATGTAACCTTTCTAAGCAGCAAAATGCAGGTTTCCAGAAACATTCTTTCAAGTTTCCAACGTAATAGAATAACAGAGCTGGAAGGGGCCCTGGAGGTCTTCTAGTCCAACCCCCTGCTCAGGCAGGAAACCCTATACCATTTCAGACAAATGGCTGTCCAGTCTCTTCTTAAAAACTTCCAGTGTTGGAGCATTCACCGTTTCTGGAGGCAGGTGGTTCCACTAGTTAATTGTTCTAACTGTCAGGAAGTTTCTCCTTAGTTCCAGGTTGCTTCTCTCCTTGATTAGCTTCCACCCATTGCTTCTTGTCCTGCCTTCAGGCGCTTTGGAGAATAGCTTGACTGCCTCTTCTTTGGGGCAGCCCCTGAGATACTGGAACACTGCTCTCATGTCACTCCTGGTCTTTCTTTCCATTAAACTAGCCTTAGTCAAGGTGGAACTAAAACTCACTCTCTCCTAGTTTAAGCAGAGATATTTTTCCTTTTCAGCCCTTTGTGTAGTTCAGCAATGTTCCTCTGAGCCCTTAAATCGGAAAAATGAGCCTGGCTGGTGAGTAATACGGAATCAATTCAGGGCAGGAATAAATTGTTCTCGGTGATGGGGGATTCCAGTCGTTTTCTGAAGAAAAACCAAATGTACAGCTATAGTATAGGGGGTACCTTGCTCGATAGTAGCAACTGTGAGAGGGATCTCGGAGTCCTAGTGGACAATCACTTAGATAGGAGCCAGCCATGTGTTGCAGCAGCCAAAACGGCCAACACAGTGCTGGGCTGCATTAACAGAGGGATAGAATCAAGATCAGGTGAAGTGTTAATACCGTTTTACAAGGTCTTGATAAGGCCACACTTAGAATACGGCATCCAGTTTTGATCACCACGATGTAAAAAAGATGCTGAGACTCTGGAAAGAGTGCAGAGAAGAGCAACAAAGATGATCAGGGGCCTGGAGGCTGAAACATATAAGGAACGGTTGCTGTTGTTGGATATGTCTGGTTTAATGAAGAGAAGGACAAGGGGGGACATGATAGCAGTCTTCCAATATCTCAGGGGCTGCCCCAAAGAAGAGGGAGTCAAGCTGTTCTCCAAAGCACTTAAAGGCAGGACAAGAAGCAACGGATGGAAACTTATCAAGGAGAGAAGCAACCTAGAACTAAGGAGAAACTTCCTGACAGTGAGAACAATTAACCAGTGGAACAACCTGCCTCCAGAAGCGGTGAACGCTCCAAGATTGGAAGTTTTTAAGAAGAGATTGGGCAGCCTTTTATCTGAAATGGTATAGGGTTTCCTGCCTGAGCAGGGGGTTGGACTAGATGTCCTCCAAGGTCCCTTCCAACTTTTATTGTTATTATTATTATGGATCATCACACAGTCAGCCAGATGTTCAGACTGGATTTGGCATTTTGTCTACCTATCAAGTCCTTACCCAGGACCTGGGATAGGCAGATGTGGATGTTTGATGGTATTACAGGTATCGTCGCAGGATGGAAGCAGCTCCTAGTAAGGCCGCCTTTTGCAATTGACTAATAGCGAATTTGTCAATGCCAATGGTGTTCAAGTGGTGCTCCAGTTGTTTTGGGATTGCACCCAAGGAGCCTATGACTATTGGTACTACCCTTGCTTGCTTTTGCCACAGTCTTTCTATTTCTATTTGTAGGTCTTTGTATTTTGTTATCTTCTCCAGTTCTTTCTCGTCTATTCTGCTGTCTCCAGGCACTGCCACGTCCACTATCCAGACTTTTTTGTCTTTCTTATCGACAATTGTTAAGTCTGGGGTGTTATGTTGCAGGTGCTTGTCTGTTTGAATTCTGAAGTCCCAGAGCAGTTTAATTTTATCATTTTCTATGACTTTCTCTATTTTATGATCCCACCAGTTTTTGCTTACAGGCAAATGATATTTTTTGCAGATCTTCCAATGCACCATTGTTGCTACTTTGTCATGCCGCTGCTTGTAGTCAGTTTGTGCAATCTTCTTGCAACATCTTACCAAGTGGTCCACTGTTTCTTCAGCTTCTTTGCATAGGCGGCACTTACTGTCTGTTGCTGTCTTCTCAATTTTGACTTTGTATGCATTTGTCCTTAAGGCTTGGTCTTGTGCAGCCAGAATTAGTCCCTCGGTCTCTTTCTTCAATTTTCCTGCTCTTAGCCATTGCCAGGTTTTATTATTATCTGCTTTCCCAGCTGTTTTTTTCATGTATTGGCCATGTAGTGCTTTGTCTTCCGATGCCTCTATTCTGTTCTTCATTTGGTCTTTCTTGTAGGCCAGTTTGGTCCCTCCAGTAGTCAGTAAGCCTTCCTGATATACTAATTTCAGTGCATTCATTCATTCATTCATTCATTCATTCATTCATTTATTTATTTATTTATTTATTTATTTATTTATTTATTTATTAATTATAAGCTCTTTTAAAGCCCATTTAAAGCCACGAGGTCTCCCATCTTTCGGGATCGGCGTCTCTACTCCTGGGCTAGGTCAGGGAAAGGCACCCTCCAGAGACCCCCGGCCCAATTTCAAGGCTTTTCTCTCTCCGTAGAAGAAGGGGAGGGGTCCCCCGGAAAGAGACCGGCTGGGGTGCGTGGCATTCAGTCAGGATTGCCCCCTTCCCTTTTTGGTTCCTCTCCTGTGCCCTTTGGGAAAAGCAGAATATTAAGTGGGATCAAGTTTTTCCTAAAATAGAAAAGGACTCGCTTTTTTTCCCAGGATGCTCAGACAGAGAGAGGGGGCACAACCTTTAATACTTTAATCTTCAGGCTGGAAACGAAATTCTAGAATTCGAATGACTGTCTATTTGGAGCTGGGGTGGGGAAGGGGGGGGAGGTTAAGATCCTGGAGAGAAATGGGGAGACCCCTGGCACTCAGCTATCAAGGCTTACTGGGAGTAGAATAACAATAACAGAGCTGGAAGGGATCCTGGTGGTCCTCTAGTCCACCCCCGCTGCTTAAGCAGGAACTCCTGTGCCATTCTAGACAAACGGTTGTCCAGTCTCTTCTTAAAAACCTCCAGTGATGGAGCACCAACAACTTCTAGAGGCTGGTTGTTCCACTGGCTAATAGTTCTCGCTGTTGGAAAATCTCTCGTTAGTTCCAGGTTGCTTCTCTCCTTGATTAGTTTCCATCCGCTGCTTCCTGTCCTGACCTCATGTGCTTTGCACAACAGGTTTCAGTCACCATCCCTCAGCCTACCTGACAAGGTTGTTGTGAAGGGGGAAAGGAGGAGGAGGAGAGAGGGTATATGCTATTTATTCTTGAGGCCCTGGTGCAAATATATAGTACCACTTTACAAGGCCTTGGTAAGGCCACATTTGGAATGCTGCATCCGGTTTTGCAGCTGAGACTCTGGAAAGAGGGCAGAGAAGGGCAAAAAACATGATCAGGGGACTAGAGGCTGAAACATACAAGGAACGGTTGCTGGAATTGGGTCTGTCTAGTTTAAAGAAGAGAAGGACGAGGGGGGACATGGTAGCAGTGTTGTAGTATCTCAGGGGCTGCCCCAAAAAAGAGGGAGTCAACCTATTTTCCAAAGTCCCTGAAGGCAGGACAAGAAGCAAAGGGTGGAAACTAATCAAGGAGAGAAGCAACCTGGAACTAAGGAGAAACTTCCTGACAGTTAGAACAATTAACCAGGGGAACAACCTGCCTCCAGAAACGGTGAATGCTCCAACACTGGAAGTTTTTAAGAAGAGACTGGACAGCCATTTGTCTGGAATGGTATAGGGTTTCCTGCCTGAACAGGGGGTTGGACTAGATGACCTCCAGGATCCCTTCCAACTCTGTTATTCTGCTTTCCTTCCTTCCTTCCTTCCTTCCTTCCTTCCTTCCTTCCTTCCTTCCTTCCTTCCTTCCTTCCTTCCTTCCTTCCTTCCTTCCTTCCTTCCTTCCCCATCACTGGAGGCTTTTAAGAAGAGATTGGACCACCATTTGTCTGGAATGGTATAGGGTCTCCTGCTTGAGCAGGGGGTTGGACTAGATGACCTCCAAGGTCCCTTCCAACTCTTGTTATTCTAATTCCTCTTCAGTCACAGGGCGATTTCTTTCCCTCCCGCCAGCAAGAGAACATGGCATGCTAATTACACAAAGGCAGATCTTGAACATTTGGCCACCGAAGCCCATAAGGCACGTGCCCTCTCCTTCCGTCACTCCCCGCTTTTGAGTAGAGACCAAATGCCATTGCTAGGGAAACCAAAGAAGGGGCCGACAAGCTGCTGATATATTGGGCCAGGGGGTGAAAACTTCACGAAAGCCTGAATTTTGAAGATGAGTCAGAATAACAAACTTGGAAGGGACCCTGGAGATCTTCTAGCCCAACCCGCTGATCGAGCAGAAGTCAGGAACTGTGGATCGGGAAGAGGCCTCGGGGGCTGGAGACAGGCTCGGAGACGGTCGCCAATGGTCATCGCATAACTCCAAGACATATGTAACTCTCATAAATACCAGTCGGTCGCCAAGCAGCCAAATTTGGATCCGGTGGCCATAGGGATGCTGGAACGGTCGTAAGTGTGAAACCTGGTCGTAGGTCTCTTCTTTTTCAGTTAATCCATGGTAGTGTCTTGCAAACCTTGAAGATCTGTGGACTTCCACTCCCAGAATTCCCCAGCAGCTGTGGCTTTACTAAACGATGTTTATTGCGACTATTACTAGCAGAGTCCTCTTGATTTATTCATTTTTTTCTTTTTTAATCCAGGTCAAACGTGTCCTGTGATTGTTGCATGCAAACTCTTCCTGTGATATAGCCATCTCCAGCCACAGTTCTTTGCTTTTCCTGGGCTGTGTCCTTCCCCCCCCCCCTCAGAAAAGAGGGGAGGGGCCAACCATATGATCCAGTCCCTCCTTCATCTTCCCAAACACTTCCTACTCCCCTGCTATCTCTTTGGTCCCTGGTTAAATATCCATCCATCTATCCATCCATCCATCTATCCATCCCCTCTCTAGCTCCATCCATCCATCCATCCATCCATCTGTATCACGTATCATCTACCTTTATATCTATCTGTCTGTCTGTCTGTCTATATCTACCTACCTACCTACCCACGCATCCATATCTATCTATCTATCTATCTATCTATCTATCTATCTATCTATCTATCTATCTTTTAAATCTATCTATCTACCTACCTACCCATCCATCCATCCATCTTCATCTATCTATCCATCTTCATCCATCCATCTATCATCTATCTATCTCTGTCTCTATCTTCATCTATCTTCATCTGTCTATCCATCTATCTCCATCTATCCATCTTTATCCATCTATCATATCTATCTATCTATCTATCTATCTATCTATCTATCTATCTATCTACCTACCCACCCATCCATATCTATCTATCTTTATATCTATCTACCTATCTACCTATCTACCTACCTACCCACCCATCCATTCTATCTATCCATCTACCTACCTACCTACCTACCCACCCACCCACCCATCCATCCATCCATCCATCCATCTACCTACCCATCCATCCATCTATCTTTATCTATATATCCATCTATCTATCTATCATCTATCTCTGTCTCTATCTATCTTCATCTATCTTCATCTGTCTATCCATCTATCTCCATCTATTCATCCATGTTCATCCATCCATCTATCATCTATCTATCTATCTATCTATCTATCTATCTATCTATCTATCTATCTATCTATCTATCTATCTATCTACCTTTATATCTATCTACCTACCTATCTTCCTACCTACCCACCCATCCTACCTATCTTTCTACCTACCCACCCATCCTATCTACCTACCTACCTACCCATCCATCCATCTACCTACCCATCCATCCATCCATCTAGCTTCATCTATCTATCCATCTTCATCCATCCATCTATCATCTATCTATCTATCTATCTATCTATCTATCTATCTCTGTCTCTATCTATCTTTATCTATCTTCATCTGTCTATCCATCTGTCTATCTCCATCTATCCTTCCATCTTCATCCATCCATCTATCTATCTATCTATCTATCTATCTATCTATCTATCTATCTATCTATCTATCTATCTATCTATCTATCTATCTATCACCTCTCTCTGTCCGTCCATCCATCCTGTCTGTCTGTCTGTCTCTTCTATGCTCTATGGTAAGCTGGTGAGAGTCTTCAGATTCTGGTGGTATAGAAATACATTTAATAAATTAATCCACAAAGGTTCACTCCCGCGCCAAGGGGATCTTTATGGAATATAAATAGCAAATAACTACAAGGCCTGGGGTATGTGCTCTGCTTTGCATCGGGCCAGGTTCCAATTTAAGTGCTTCTATTGAAAACGATCTTTTCCAAAAATCAGGAGGAGCCAGGATCCCGGTGAGCTACCAGAGCAGGTGTCTGTGGACCACAATGCCCATACATTGGGCTTTGTAGTCCTTAATGGAAAGAGCAAATGTCGCTTGGACACTTGTGGTGGTCTTGAAATTGAAGGAGAAAAATGGTGGCTGAAGAGAATGGACACCTTCCTTTGTCGCCTGTTACTCCTGATAGCGAAATGAGCAGCATACAGGTAGTCCTCGACTTAACGACCGTTTGTTTAGTGACCGTTCAAAGTCACAACGGCACTGAAAAAAGTGCATTTTGACTTTTTGCGCACTTCACCACCGTGGCAGCATCTCTCCCCCTCCCCCCCCATGGTCACGTGGTCAAAATTCGGACCCTTGGCAATTAGTTCCTATTTATGACGGCCGCCGGGATCACACAAACATCTTTTGTGTGACTGTCTGACAAGCAAAGTTGACAGGGGAAGATTCACTCAACAACCAGGTTACTAACTGATCAACTGCAGTGATTCGCTTAGCGACTGTGGCAAGAAATGGGGGTGGGAGGGAACTCACTTAACAACTGTCTCGCTTAGTGACGGAGACTTCGGGCCCGATTGTGCTCGTAATTCAAGGCGTAGGTGTATAAACCGGCTAAATAAATAAAATTGGGCGCCTCTGTCTTCGCCAACGGTCCTGATCCCAGCTTGATCCTGAGGGAAGCACAGGATTTCCTTTTGTGGCAGGGTCCAAAGGCTTGCAGAGGTCACCCTTCCAATCTCATCTTTATTTATATTTATCTATAAATATAACCGCGCCTGTTTCGGGCTGGAGGCGTTTGGGACAGCAGATCGAGTTGAGAAGCGGGTTAGACCCGGACGAAAAGGTGGGATGCTCATCGCTACCCCTGCAGCGTCGGTCCCAGCACAAACTGCGGGGATTGTTTTGTACCCAGAGAAAGGACGTGGCCCAGGGCAAGATAGATGATCTTTTAATGGCCCTCTGTTTTCTGTTGCAGGATATGCGGAAACATGTCACTATGACCCTGTTGGACACGGAGCAGTCGTACGTGGAGTCTCTCCGTACCTTGATGCAGGTAAATCATACTCGTGGCAGGAAACAGAATGGAATGCAGCTGGAAGGGACCCGTGGAGGTCATCTAGTCCAACCCCTCCGCCCCCCCCGCTCAAGCAGGAGACCCTTACAGAATCTTTGAATAGCAGAGTTGGAAGGGACCTTGGAGATCATCTAGTCCAGTGGTTCTCAACCTTTTTAATGCTGCGACCCCCAATCGGTCGTAAGTCGAGGACTACTCAACCAGTCGTAAGTCAAGGACTACTCAACGGGTGCAGCACCGTTTGCAGAATAGGACTTTTGGCGGGCTCAGGAGGGCAGAGACAGCCTGGACAATTCCTATTGGCTTTTGAAAGCCAATAGAATTAGACTCTATTCACGAGAGTCTATTCTATTGGCTTTCAAAAGCCAATAGAATAAAAGGGAGGAGCACAGCTAAGGAAAAGGGGGAAAAAAATGGCGGACTGCGTTGTTTGGCGACCCCCGTGAAATGGTCATTCGACCCCAAATGGGTTCCCGACCCACAGGTTGAGAACCGCTGATCTAGTCCAACCCCCTTCTCAAGCAGGAGACCCTTACAGAATCATAGAATAGCAGAGTTGGAAGGGACCTTGGAGGTCATCTAGTCCAACCCTCTGCTCAAGCAGGAGACCCTTACAGAATCACAGAATAGCAAAGTTGGAAGGGACCTTGGAGGTCATCTAGTCCAGCCCCCTGCTCAGCCCCCTGTTCAGTCTCTTCTTGAAAACCTCTAGTGATGGAGCATCCACAACTTCTGGTGGCCAGCTGTTCCACTGGTTAATTGCTCTCACTGTCAGGAAGTTTCTACTTAATTCCAGGTTGCTTCTCTCCTTGATGAGTTTCTATCCATTGCTTCTTGTCCCACTTTGGAGAATAAGTTGACCCCCTCTTCTCTCTGGCAGCCCCTCAAATATTGGGGCACTGCTATCATGTCATCCCTTTTTTTTTCATTAATCACTATATCTGTGGCATTTGGTTTTCCTTGCCTAAATGTAGAACCTTACTTTTTTCACCACTGAATTTCATTTTCTTAGATAGCGCCCAGTGTTCAAGCTATGGTCGTATGTATGAGAACTGGTCATAAGTCACTTTTTCCAGTGATATTGTAACTTCAAACGGTCGCTGGATGAACGGGAGAGGACTGCCTGCACGTGGCATTACACACATCTACATAGCTTCGTACATGTACAGAGCAGGTGCCTCTGCAGTCTTCCTGACCATTCTACAGAGTTACAGGTAGTCCTCAATTATATGACCACAGTTGGGACTGGATCCGTTGCTAAGCAAGACAGTTAAACCCAACATGAATTTGCATCCTTGTAGCTTTGATCCTAGCGGCAACAGCAGCCAAAAGAGGGTTAAAAAAAAAAAAGTTTGAGATGGTGGTTCTGTGACAGACAGAGCTTACGAGCGTTCTTGAGCATGGCTTAGTAATAATAATAGTAGTAGTAGTAGTAGTAGTAGTAGTAGTAGTAGTAGTAGTAGTAATAATAATAATAATAAAGTTGCAAGGGACCTTGGAGGTCATCTAGTCCAACCCCCTGCTCAGGCAGGAAACCCTATACCATTTCAGACAAATGGCTGTCCAGTCTCTTAGAATAGAATAGAGTTGGAAGGGACCTTGGAGGTCTTCTAGTCCAACCCCCTATATCATTTCAGACAAATGGCTATCCAGTCTCTTCTTAAAAACTTCCAGTGTTGGAGCATTCACCGCTTCTGGAGGCAAGGAGTTCCACTGGTTAATTGTTCTAACTGTCAGGAAGTTTCTCCTTAGTTCTAGGTTGCTTCCCTCCTTGATTAGTTTCCATCCATTGCTTCCTGTCCTGCCTTTGGGTGCTTTGGAGAATAGCTTGACTCCCTCTTCTTTGGGGCAGCCCCTGAGATACTGGAAGACTGCTATCATGTCCCCCTTTGTCCTTCTTTTCTCTAGACTAGCCAAACTCAAATACTGCAATCGTTCCTTATATGTTTTAGCCTCCAGTCCCCTGGTCATCTTTGTTGCTCTTCTCTGCCCTCTTTCTAGAGTCCCAACCTCTTTTTTACATCGTGGTGACCAAAACTGGATGCCGTATTCCAAGTGTGGCCTTACCAAGGCCTTGTAAAGTGGTATTAACCCTTCACGTGATCTTGATTCTATCCCTCTGTTAATGCATGTGTGTGTAGAATTCCCAGTTCTGGATATTTTAAATTAAACCCCTCTGAATTACCAGGTTATTAAAAAAAAGGGGGGGGGGTCCTGGTGTGTCTATTCCAGGACATCTGCCCTCCATCAGGGAGACCGACTTCCTGTGTTTCTAAAAGCAGTTATTTTGGTTTCTCTCTTCTCTTCTTCCAGGGTTACATGAAGCCCCTGAAACAGCCGGAAAATTCCACTCTCTGTGACCCCTCGCTGGTGGACGAGATCTTCGACCAGATTCCCGAATTGCTGGAACATCACGAGGAGTTCCTGGAGCAGATCTCCGAATGCGTCCAGAACTGGCACGAGAAGCAGAAAGTGGGAGATATCCTGGTGGAGTCTGTGAGTATCGCTCCGAAGTCACTACTTCCAACTTCCAGAGGAGAGGAGAGAAAGGGGAGGCGATGGGGGCTGCTTCTCGATCTTTATCAATGTTGGCTTGTTCAGGGCATGGAAAAAAACAACCATATTCCAATCTTCCTACTCTTCCTGAGACCCAGTAGCAATTCCTTTATTTTCTTGCTTGTTCTTCTGTATCCGGGAGTGGCCAAAACGGTGGAAACCTTTTGGGAAAAGTGTACAGTAGAAATGCCACCTTTGGTTAAGTTTCTAGATGTGTGTGTGTGTGAGTGTGTGTATGTGTGTGTGTGTGTGTGTGAGAGAGAGAGAGAGAGAGAAAGAAAGAAAGAAAGAAAGAAAGAAAGAAAGAAAGAAAGAAAGGCAGGAATAGAAGATGGATGGATGGATAGATGGATGGATAGATAGAGATGAGGCAGGCAGGTAGGCATAGAAGATGATGGATGGATGGATGGATAGATAGATAGATAGATAGATAGATAGATAGATAGATAGATAGGCAGGCAGGCAGGCAGGCAGGCAGGCAGGCAGGCAGGAATAGAAGATGGATGGATGGATAGATAGATGGATGGATAGATAGAGATGAGGCAGGCAGGTAGGCATAGAAGATGATGGATGGATAGATAGATAGATAGATAGATAGATAGATAGATAGATAGATAGATAGATAGATAGATAGATAGATAGATAGATAGACAGATAGACAGATAGGCAAGCAGGCAGGCAGACAGGAATAGAAGATGATGGATGGATAGGTAGGTAGGTAGATAGATAGATAGATAGATAGATAGATAGATAGATAGATAGATAGATAGATAGATAGATAGATAGATAGATAGATAGGTATAGATATAGATATAGATATGACAGACAGATAGATAGATAGATAGATAGATAGATAGATAGATAGATAGATAGATAGATAATAATAATAATAATAGTAGTAAAGTTGGAAGGGACCTTGGAGGTCATCTAGTCCAACCCCCTGCTCGGGCAGGAAACCCTACACCATTTCGGACAAATGGCTGTCCAGTCTCTTCTTAAAAACTTCCAGTGTTGGAGCATTTATTTTTCTTCTAATTTCTTTATAACTGTAGTCTTGTTCATTTAGTAATACTATTTTATATTGCTTTCTGGGCAACCAGTCAACTCTTTGCACCGTGACTTTAATTTTATGACCTTTTACAAGCTCACTAAATGAAAGAACACAAAAAACCCCAGCCAACTTGATAGCGATCACATAACACACTGACAAATGTCCTCTTCTCAGCTTCAATACATGACATCAATAACTGGATCCTACTGTGATCTGATTAACTCATTGCCGAAACAAGATGACATCTGATTGGCTCTCTAAACGCTCGTGCTCATTGGCTACAATCAGAAGGAGGAAAGCTATCTGAGATCAACCTGAGCAAGTTGTGCTTCCTTTTTCTGGTGATTTGGCTATAACTTTTCATAGAATATAGATAATTGAACAGTACAGATAACTGAACAAACTTCATTGCATTACATTCTTGATTAAATTATCTTTCCATTGATATATAATTTTATGGTACTACTCCCCCCCCCCCAAAAAAAAATAGTGTTATTAGCCATCAAACCTCAAAAATACACTTTTCCTAAAAAATTTCCACAATTTTGGCCACTACTCTAAATCTCCAGTGAGATGAGCAGCCTATCAATTTAGTACATAAATTAAATAAAGAACTAGTTTGGCCTAGTAGTTAGAGGCACCAGGCTAGAAACAGGCAGATGGTCAGTTCAAGTCCCGCCTTAGGTACGAGAACCGGTTGGGTGACTTTGGCCCTAAATCACCTAGTGGTCTTTCATCCCTAAGGAGGGACTAGAACTCACCATCACCTGGCGATTGGCCCAAAGTCACCCAGCTGGCTTTCATGTCTAAGGTGGGACTAGGATTCACTGTCTCCTGGTGATTCGTCAAGGTCGTCTAGTCGGCTTTCATGCCTAAGGCAGTACTAGAACTCACCGTCTCCTGGTGATTGGCCCAGAATCACCCAACTAGCTTTCATGGCTAAGGTGGGGCTAGAATTCACCGTCTCCTGGTGATTGGCCTAAAGTCGTCTAGTCGGCTTTCATGCCTAAGGCAGTACTAGAACTCACCGTCTCCTGGTGATTGGCCCAGAATCACCCAACTAGCTTTCATGGCTAAGGTGGGGCTAGAATTCACCGTCTCCTGGTGATTGGCCTAAAGTCGTCTAGTCGGCTTTCATGCCTAAGGCAGTACTAGAACTCACCGTCTCCTGGTGATTAGCCCAGAATCACCAAACTAGCTTTCATGGCTATGATGGGACTAGAACTCACCATCTCCTGGTGATTGGCCCAAAATCACCCAACTAGCTTTCATGGCTAAGGCAGGATTAGAACTCACGGTCTCCTGGTGATTGGCCCAAAGTCACCCAGCCAGCTTTCATACCTAAGACAGAACTAGAACTCACGGTCTCCTGGTTCCCAGGTCAGCACCTTAAGCACTATATCAAACTGGGTCTTCCTCAGTCTGACTTTGGTCTGCAGCTCCATTATTACCTGGGCCTAAGTGTACTTCGAGGTTAACCCAGATTGGCCTTCCAGCCATACATTTGAACCCAGGAATTAGGTTTCAAGAGGAACAACGTTGAGGGGGTGCTTGGGAGGCAACCGAAGGTGACTCAAAGACATGATTGGTTAACTCCAAATCTGATTCTGGCAGTCCCTTGGGCAAAATGTCCTCCCACTTATGGGCCACCTGATGCGTCAGATGTGCCAGCTGGAAGTTCACGTGGGAGGTTTCTGGTAAGCTGCAAAATTGTCTTTCTTGTTCAGCTTGAAATGTCTGCTAACAATTCTCGTGGGTTCTTCTGTCCGGGTAGGCCTAGGGCAGGGATAGGCAACCTTGGCTCTTTTATGACTCCTGGACTTCAACTCCCAGAATTCCTGAGCCAGCCATGCTGAGGGGAAGGGAGAGGTTTCCAAGCTGAGCCATGCTGGCTCAGGAATTCTGGGAGTTGAAGTCCATGAGTCATGAAGGGGCTATAGTTCCCCCATGCTGGCTCAGGAATTCTGGGAGTTGAAGTCCATGAGTCATGAAGGGGCCAAAGTTCCCCCATGCTGGCTCAGGAATTCTGGGAGTTGAAGTCCATGAGTCATGAAGGGGTCAAAGTTTTCCCCATGCTGGCTCAGGAATTCTGGGAGTTGAAGTCCGCAGATCATGAAGGGGCCAAAGTTTCCCTCATGCTGGCTCAGGAATTCTGGAAGTTGAAGTCCACAAGTCATGAAGGGGCCATAGTTCCCCCATGCTGGCTCAGGAATTCTGGGAGTTGAAGTCCGCCAGTCATGAAGGGGCCATAGTTCCCCTATGCTGCCTCAGGAATTCTGGGAGTTGAAGTCCACGAGTCATGAAGTGTCCAAAGTTTCCCTCATGCTTGCTCAGGAATTCTGGGAGTTGAAGTCCACAAGTCATGAAACGGCCATAGTTCCCCCATGTTGGCTCAGGAATTCTGGGAGCTGAAGTCCATGAGTCATAAAAGAGCCAAGGTTGCCTACCCCTGGCCTAGGGAATACAGGTACTCCTTGACTTATGACTACAATTGAGCTGAAATTTCTGTCGCTAAGCGAGGCAGTTGAGCGAGTTTTGCCCCTTTTTACGACCTTCCTTGCCACCATTGCTAAGCGAATAGCTGCAGTAGTTAAGTTAGTAACGTTGTTGTTAAATGAATCTGGCTTCCCCATTGACTTTGCTTGTCAGAAGGTCACAAAAGGGGATCACGTGATCCCTGGACACTGCAACCGTCTTCAATACGAGTCAGGTAGCCAAGCGTCTGAATTTTGATCACATGATCACGAGGAAGTTGCAACGGTCGTAAGTGTGAAAAAGTCACTTTTTTCCGTGCCGTTGTAACTTTGAACGGTCACTAAATGTTGTAATTCGAGGACTTCCTGTACATCTGTTATGGCCCCTAGTTGAATACTGACAAATATATTACAACAATATTATTTTCCCTCTCCTTGCTAAGAAGTTTAAAATTTTTAAACTTCTAACTGTCAAGGTATTGATTTAACAGCTAACCAGCTTATGTAATGGAAGATTTAAGATGTAATGATGGGAATGACTCAGCAGGGTCTGAGTCTCTTTAAGAGCCGTTGTATAAAGTTGTTCTCTCTCTTCCGTTACCTGCTATAACTGTGATTTGTTGGAGCCTGCTGTATTAGCACGTGTATGTATATTGTTCCTGGTGTACGATATTGTAGCTAGTGTAAGATAAACCACCATTTACTATAGACCATTTTATTGGGTTTACTCCTGGTTTATCTCGCACAATAAGACTCTGCACGCTCTGACATGAACTCTATTTGCAAGTTAAGCCATCTAACTGCTGTATTAATGTCATAATGGTTAACAGGTAGAACAACAGCACAATTAACATTTCAAAACCCTATCTTAACAATCTATTTAAACTGGTAGTTAACTCGTAGAAAATGTATCGTGGCTTCTTGCCTTGTCCCGAATCAACCCAGGCAATTAACTCTCGCTCCTTTCTGGATCAAACATGCCTCGTTTGCACGTTTGTTCATTCTTTTGCTCTCTCTTTTTTTTTTTCCTTTAGTTTTCCAAAGACATCTTGGTGAAGATTTATTCTGCCTACATCGATAACTTCCTGAACGCCAAAGATGCCATAAGGATCGCGAAGGAAGCCCGACCAGCGTTTATGAAATTTCTGGCGGTAAGCGGGGGGGGGGGGCTGACCGTGTGCCCTGATCTTTTTGCAAAACAGACTAAAAGGTTGAACAGAAAAAAAAGCCTTCCAAGAAACGATCGGATCAACTTTCAGAACACTAGTTCTTGCCTCACTGATTGGGATCCCATGGGATTCCAAGAAAGCCACTAGGGATTTGTGGAGATTTGTGGCTGGATCGGCTGGGCCTTTCCCCTCTTTGTTACAAATGCACTCTCTTTCCTTGCCATCACAATAATAATAATAAAGTTGGAAGGGACCTCGGAGGTCATCTAGTCCAACCCCCTGCTCAGGCAGGAAACCTACAGTATACCATTCCAGACAAATGGCTGTCCAGTCCCTTGTTAATTGTTCTAACTGTCAGGAAGTTTCTCCTTAGTTCTAGGTTGCTTCGCTCCTTGATGAGTTTCCATCCATCATCTTGAAATGTGTTGACCACCATAACAGGAACATATTAAATAACTCTCTGCAGCACTATTTCAGCCTCTAAGTAAAAACAATCCTGGGTTCCATTCATTGGGAAGGGGATAGTTTTATTAGAAGTCAAATGGATTGCACTCAAGCGCAGCCGGAACTGAGATTTGCGGGCCCAAATCCCTAAGTTCAACTTTTCCCTCCCATCGCCAATTCCCGATTATAAATGCAGCTGCCTTCTTCTCCTAGCCATGTGACCTTGAAGCATCATCTCAGAGAGATAGCAGTAAAGAATGTTCAAACTATCGCACCATTGCACTCATTTCACATGCTAGTAAAGTTATGCTTAAAATCCTACAAGCTAGACTCCAGCAGTATGTGGATCGAGAACTACCAGAAGTACAGGCAGGATTTCGAAGAGGCAGAGGAACTAGAGATCAAATTGCCAACATACGCTGGATCATGGAGAAAGCTAGGGAGTTCCAGAAAAACATCTACTTCTGCTTCATTGACTATGCAAAAGCCTTTGATTGTGTGGATCACAACAAATTGTGGCAAGTCCTTAAAGAGATGGGAGTACCAGACCATCTCATTTGTCTCCTGAGAAACCTATATGCGGGTCAAGAAGCAACAGTGAGAACCGAACACGGAACCACTGATTGGTTCAAAATTGGAAAAGGAGTCCGGCAAGGCTGTATACTATCACCCTGCCTATTTAACTTATATGCAGAGCACATCATGAGAAAGGCAGGGCTAGATGAATCAAAAGTTGGAATTAAGATTGCCGGGAGAAATATCAACAACCTAAGATATGCAGATGATACCACGCTAATGGCAGAAAGTGAAAAGGAACTAAAGAGCCTCTTGATGCGGGTGAAGAAGGAGAGTGCAAAAGTTGGCTTGAAACTCAACATTAAGAAAACCAAAATCATGGCATCCGGCCCTCTCAATTCCTGGCAAATAGATGGGGAAGAAATGGAGGTAGTGACAGATTTTATTTTTCTGGGCTCAAAGATCACCTCAGATGGGGACTGCAGCCAAGAAATTAAAAGACGCTTGCTCCTGGGGAGGAAAGCTATGGCAAATCTAGACAGCATTCTAAAAAGCAGAGACGTCACCCTGCCAACAAAAGTTCATATAGTCCAGGCCATGGTTTTCCCAGTTGCAATGTATGGCTGTGAAAGTTGGACCATAAGAAAGGCTGAGCGCCAAAGCATGGAGGCCTTTGAACTCTGGTGCTGGAGAAGACTCCTGTGAGTCCCCTGGACTGCAAGGCGTTCAAACCGGTCAGTCCTAGAAGAGATCAACCCCGACTGCTCTTTAGAAGGCCAGATCCTGAAGTTGAAACTCAAGTACTTTGGCCACCTAATGAGAAGGAAGGACTCACTGGAGAAGAGCCTAATGCTGGGAAAGATTGAGGGAAATAGAAGAAGGGGACGACAGAGAATGAGATGGCTGGATGGAGTCACTGAAGCAGTAGGTGTGAATTTAAATGGACTCCAGAATATGGTAGAGGACAGGAAGACCTGGAGGAACGTTGTCCATGGGGTCGCGATGGGTCGGACACGACTTCGCAATTAACAACAACAACAACCCCTAATCATCTTTGTTGCTCTTCTCTGTACTCTTTCCAGAGTCTCAACATCTTTTTTACATTGTGGGGACCAAAACTGGATGCAGTATTCCAAGTGTGGCCTTACCAAGGCCTTGTAAAGTGGTATTAACACTTCACGTGATCCTGATTCTATCCCTCTGTTAATGCAGCCCAACACTGTGTTGGCTTTTTTGGCAGCTGCAGCACACGGCTGGCTCCTATTGAAGTAATTGTCCACTAGGACTCCGAGGTCCCTCTCACAGTTACTGCTATTGAGCAAGGTACCCCCTATACTATACCTGTGCATTTGGTTTTTCTTATATAGCAGTTACTTTCGTTTCCCCCAAAGTATTCACCCTCCCGTTTATTGCATGGCAGCGAAGAAGCAAGCTTGAGGTGGCAGCTGACATTCTCATTGTAAAACTGTTCAAGGCGAAATCTTTCTAAAGTCAGCTTAATTTCTCTGGTTTTGTTCTTTTGTTCCTCTTCTTTTTCTGTTCCTTTTTCTTTTGCCCATCTGTGCCTCTGTCTGTTGTGTGCATTCATTCATTCATTCATTCTCTGCTTCTGATGTTCTGTTTTGTTTTTTTTTTAAAGGATCCATCTGGCTATTTAAAGCTTCTTGGATTGCAGTCAATAACTAGGCTTGTGAGGTTGGTGCACGTCAGCACCTTGTCCAGTCAAATGCTTTGGGGACTACATATCCCATCATCCCTTAACCTTGGCCATATTGATTGAGGAGGCCTTTGTGCCCGCTGAGCTGGGTTATTTCTTGCAGACAATTCATTACCCAACTAGGTAACATCATCATCATCATCAAAGTCACCCAGCTGGCTTTCATGCCTAAGGCGGGACTAGAACTCACTGTCTCCTAGTGATTGGTCCCAAGTCACCTGGATTTCATGCCTAAAATGGACTAGAACTCGCCATCTCCTGCGGGTTGGCCCGAAGTCACCCAAATTTCATGCCTAAGACAGGACTAGAATTCACTGTCTCCTAATGATTGTCCCAGAGTCACCCGGATTTCAGACCTAAGGTGGGACTAGAACTCACCGTCTCCTAGTGATTGGTCCCAAGTCACCTGGATTTCATGACTAAGATGGACTAGAACTTGGTGTCTCCTAGCGATTGGCCCAAAGTCACCTGGATTTCATGATCAAGTTGAACTAGAACTCACTGTCTCCTGCTGATTGGCCCAAAGTCACCCGGATTTCAGGGCTAAAGTGGTGCTAGAATTCTCTATCTCCTGCTTTCCAGTTGGTGCCTTAATTACTAGATCAGTGGTGGCGAACCTGTGGGCACGTGCGCCATGCCCCGGAGATGGCAACCCTCCCTCTTCAGCCAGCCGCCTGCTAACTCACCGAGGTCCCACATGGCCGGATGCATCCCAGCACGGCTGGTTTCCCTCCCCCCCCCCCGTCCCATCCCTCCTGGCCTCGCATGCTCTCCTTTTTCTGGACATGACCCATTGCATCGCCTCCTCAGCTGTCGGCCGGCCATCCAGCTTAGAGGTGGCTTCTCTGAACTGCTAGTGGTAGGCTGCGGACCCCCAGAGCGTGCCGGTCGAGGGGCCGGCAGGCTATGGCTACTGATGGACATTGTTGGCCCCCATGCGCTGGCTGGCCTCTGGGTGGGGGGGCTGATGGTGTCAGGCAGCAGCCACCCCGGCCCCTGCCTCGCCTTGCCCTGCGACAATGGTACCCCCGCCCTGCCTCACCTTACCCCACAAGACGAGCATCCTGCCCACCGTCCCACCTGCCAGAGACCCCCTGGATCTCCCCCAACCCTACCCAGCCCCCACAGGCGTCCCTCCCTACGAGCAACGTCGAGGTGACCATGCCCACCTTGACCACACCCACCGTCTGCCATGACCACCACAGCCACGCCCACCTGGCCCCCGGCGACAAATAAGTGGGTTTTGGGTTGCAGTTTGGGCACTCGGTCTCTAAAAGGTTCGCCATCCCTGTCCTAGATCAAACATGTCACCCCAGTTATGAGTAAATTATTGAATATTATCATTGTTATTATTATTATTATTAATACTTTAGCCTAGTGGAATTTTTATTATATTGTATTGTTTATAAATTGGGATTTTAATTTGTTTATATCAGTGGTTCTCAACCTGTGGGTCGGGACCCCATTTGGGGTCGAACGACCATTTCACGGGGGTCGCCAAACAATGCAGTCCGCCATTTTTTTCTCCCCTTTTCCTTAGCTGTGCTACTCCCTTTTATTCTATTGGCTTTTGAAAGCCAATAGAATAGACTCTCTTGAATAGAGTCTAATTCTATTGGCTTTCAAAAGCCAATAGGAATTGTCCAGGCTGTCTCTGCCCTGCTGAGCCCGCCAAAAGTCCCATTCTGCAAACGGTGCTGCACCAGTTGAGCAGTCCTCGACTTACGACCGGTTGAGTAGTCCTCGACTTACGACCGGTTGGGGGTCGCTACATTAAAAAGGTTGAGAACCACTGGTTTATATGATAAAGTTTATTTGTAAATTGTTTATTCTGTGTTAAAAGAGAGTTAAAGCGCATTATATTTGTTTATCTACATAGTTGGTTAATGTTAGTTAGATTATAATTATTATATTTGTTACCCTGTATTCAGCTCTGGGAAGTGGGGTAGGGGGGTAGGGGGGTGGGTTTGGGGTATATTTTGAAATTTTTGTAAAACTTTTCAATAAAAATAATAATAATAAAAAAAAAACATGTCACCCCAGATCTTTAATTTTGGATCTTTAAGTCTCTCTTTTTTTTATTCTTCCTTGTCCACTGTAGCAAAGCATGCGGGAACACAAAGAGAAACAGGCGCTGTCTGATCTGATGATCAAACCGGTGCAACGGATCCCACGCTACGAACTTCTGGTCAAAGTGAGTATTCCAACAGGGCTGTTTATTTCGGCTCAAAAGGAGCCACAATCGACGACGCGCTGCGGAAACGCAGCTTTTTTTAACCGGGCTGACCTCCGAAACATATGCCCGTCTTCCTCGACATAACGACCACAAGGGAGCTCAGAGATGGCTGTTATTTTGTGGAACTTTGCCCCATTTTACGGCCTTGCCTGCCACAGTCGTTCAGCGAATCACTGCAGTGGTTAAATTGGTAACGCGATTGTGAAGTGAATCCGGCTTCCCCCGTTCACTTTGTTGTCAGAAGGTCGCAAAACAGGATCATGTGACCTCCCCCCCCCGGAACACTGTGACCGTCATAAATATAGGTCATAGTATAGGGTTTCCTGCCTGAGCAGGGGGTTGGACTAGATGACCTCTAAGGTCCCTTCCAACATTATTATTATTATTATTCATTAGACATAAACCTCAGTCAATTGAACATTCAAATTGGCTGCTGCTGATGGTTGACACGGGTTGCTACCAGCATCTTAGGTGTCAACCAGGTATATCATCATCATCATTATTATTATGGATCATCGCACAGTCAACCAGATGTTCAGACTGGGTTTGGCATTTTTGTCTACCTATCGAGTCCTTCCCAAGGACCTGGGATAGGCAGATGTGGATGTTTGATGGTATTATAGATATCGTTGCAGGATGGAAGCAGTTCCTAGTAAGGCCGCCTTTTGCAATTGACTAATAGCGAATTTGTCAATGCCAATGGTGTTCAAGTGGTGCTCCAGTTGTTTTGGGATTGCACCCAAGGAGCCTATGACTATTGGTACTACCCTTGCTTGCTTTTGCCACAGTCTTTCTATTTCTATTTGTAGGTCTTTGTATTTTGTTATCTTCTCCAGTTCTTTCTCGTCTATTCTGCTGTCTCCAGGCACTGCCACGTCCACTATCCAGACTTTTTTGTCTTTCTTATCAACAATTGTTAAGTCTGGGGTGTTATTTTGCAGGTGCTTGTCTGTTTGAATTCTGAAGTCCCAGAGCAGTTTAATTTTGTCATTTTCTATGACTTTCTCTATTTTATGATCCCACCAGTTTTTGCTTACAGGCAAATGATATTTTTTGCAGATCTTCCAATGCACCATTGTTGCTACTTTGTCATGCCGCTGCTTGTAGTCAGTCTGTGCAATCTTCTTGCAACAGCTTACCAGGTGGTCCACTGTTTCTTCAGCTTCTTTGCATAGGCGGCACTTACTGTCTGTTGCTGTCTCCTCTATTATTATTATTATTATTATTATTATTATTATTATTATTATTATTATTATTATAATATATAAGCCAGTTGCCAAGCTTCCGAATTTTGATCACATGATCAAGTGTCGTAAGGGTGAAAAACAGTGATAAGTCACCTTTTTTAATGCTGTTACAACTCCGAACTGTCACTAAGAGAATGATTGTAAGTCAAGGACTACCTGTAACGTTTATTTTTGGGCTCCTAATGTCAGTCTTATTTTCAAGGCTATTATTCATCTTCCTTCATCTTTGGCTTCCTTGCTTTGCTTCGTTTTAGTTCTCTGTTTTTTCAAACCGTCTTTTAACCAAACGCTCCACCATGATTGGCTGCTGGAAAAGAAAATCCATTTTTTTCTTTTCTCTTTGCTCCCTAAAAATTCCCCAAGGGAGATTTCTTGTGTAAACTTGGAGAGTAGAGGAAGCCAGTGAGCCCTGGATATTTTCCATGGGAAATTTTCACTCTGGGTTTTTTTCTGTGGAGGTGCTGTGTTCTTTTGCTCTTGATTTTTTGGGTGGTGTGGAAGCTGGATGGTCAGTTTTTCAAGCTGAATTCCTTGAATATTTGACATGCCTTCTCAAAGCCCCAGTTTGGAACTCTTTAGAAAAAGGCAGATTACTCCTTTTGGATCGCTGAGACTTCCAATCTTCAGCAGAAAAGAAATCTTTTTTTATTAAAAAAAAAAAATGGCCCTGATCCACACATTTGAAGGAAAACATATCTGGCTATCTTCCTGGGAGATGTGGAATAGACGTAGTCTAAAGAGATTAGAATTAGAATTACAATTAGGGATAGGATAGAACAGTGGTGGCGAACCTAGTGGTGGTCACCCAGCCATTTTTCCTGCCTAAGGCAGAACTAGAACTCACCGTCTCCTGGTGATTGGCCCAAAGTCATCCAGCCAGCTTTCATGGCTAAGGTGAGACTAGAACTTGCCATCTCCTAGTTCAATGGTGGCGAACCTATGGCACGTGTGCCAAAGGCGGCACTCAGAGCCGTCTCTGTGGGCACGCGCGCCATGCCCCAGAGATGGTAACTGTCCCTCTTCAATGAGCCGCCCGCTAACTCGCCGAGGTCCCACGTGGCCGGATGCATCCCAGCACCCATGCACTCGCTGGCCTCTGTGTGCAGGGGCCGATGGTGTCAATCAATAGCCGCCCCGGCCCCTGCCTCACCTTGCCCTGTGACAATGGCCCCCCCGCCCTGCCTCGCCTTGCCTCGCCTCACCCCGCAGGACGAGCCTCCTGCCCACCGCCCCACCTGGCCGAGACCCCCTGGATCTCCCTCAACCCTGCCCGGCCCCCACAGGCATCCCTCCCCACAAGCAACATCGAGGTGATCACACCCACACCCACCCAACCATGACCACCACAGCCACGTCCACCCAATGAGCCACGCCCACCTGGCACCTGGCGATAAATAAGTGGGTTTTGAGTTGCAGTTTGGGCACTCGGTCTCTAAAAGGTTCGCCATCCCTGGGATAGAATAGAATAGAATACAATACAATACAATACAAAAAAATAGAAAAGAAATATAGAATAGAATAGAATAGAATAGAATAGAATAGAATAGAATAGAATAGAATAGAATAGAATAGAATAGAAATATAGAATAGAAAAGAAATATAAAGTAGAATAGAACACTACAGAACAAAATAGAATAGAATAGAATCGAAATATAGAATGGAATAGAAAAGAAATATAGAATAGAAAAGAATAGAAAAGAAATAGAATAGAAATATAGAATAGAAAAGAAATATAAAGTAGAATAGAATAGAAATAGAATAGAACTGAACAGAACATAGAATAGAATAGAATAGAATTATAGAATAGAATAGAAGAGAAATATAGAACACAAAAGAATAGAAAAGAAATATAGAATAGAATAGAATAGAATAAGAAATAGAATAGAATAGAAATATAGAATAGAAAAGAAATATAAAGTAGAATAGAATAGAAATAGAATAGAATACAGAATAGAAATAGAATAGAACTGAACAGAACATAGAATAGAATGGAATAGAAAAGAAATATAGAATAGAAAAGAATAGAAAAGAAATAGAATAGAAATATAGAATAGAAAAGAAATATAAAGTAGAATAGAATAGAAATAGAATAGAACTGAACAGAACATAGAATAGAATAGAATAGAATAGAATTATAGAATAGAATAGAAGAGAAATATAGAACACAAAAGAATAGAAAAGAAATATAGAATAGAATAGAATAGAATAGAATAAGAAATAGAATAGAATAGAAATATAGAATAGAAAAGAAATATAAAGTAGAATAGAATAGAAATAGAATAGAATACAGAATAGAAATAGAATAGAACTGAACAGAACATAGAATAGAATAGAATAGAAAAGAAATATAGAATAGAATAGAAAAGAAATATAGAATACAAAAGAAATATAGAACACAAAAGAATAGAAAAGAAATATAGAATAGAATAGAATAAGAAATAGAATAAGAAATAGAATAGAATAGAATAGACTAGAACAGAACAGAACAGAATAGAATAGAATAGGAATAACAGAGTTTGAAAGGGACCTTGGAGGTCATCTAGTCCAACCCCCCTCCACTGCCCAAGCAGGAGTCCCTACTACACCCTTTCTGACAGAGGGCAGTCCAGTCTCTCCTTCAAAGCTTCCGGTGATGAAGCTCCCACAACTTCTGAAGGCCACTCCTGTTCCATGGTTCGATGGTTCTCGCTGGCCTTGACTTAACGATCCCAGTTGAGCCCAACATTCCCATTGCTAAGCGAGGTGGTCGTTAAGTGAGTCCCAGCCCACTTTATGACCCTTTTGCCCTGGTTGTTGGGAGAGTCACTGCAATGGCTAGGGGTGAATCGTGCGGTCGTTAAGTGAATCTGCCTTCCCCGTTGACTTTGCTTGTCAGTAGGCCACCAAAGGGGATCAGATGACCCCGGGACACTGCAACTGTCGTAAGTACATGCCAGTTGCCCAGCCTCCAAAATTTGATCGTGTGGCCGTGGGGGTGCTGCAACAATTGTGTAAGGGTGAAAAACAGTCATAAGTCAATTTTTCCAATACCATTGTAACTTTGAATGGTCGTTTGGACCATCCAGCAGCACTGGAAAAAGTCACCCAGCCAGTTTTCGTGCCTAAGGCGGGACTAGAACTCATCGTCCCCTTATGATTGGTCCAAAGCCACCCAGCCAGCTGTCATGCCTAAGGCGGGACTAGAACTCATCGTCCCCTTATGATTGGTCCAAAGCCACCCAGCCAGCTGTCATGCCTAAGGCGGGACTAGAACTCACTGTCTCCTGGTGATTGGCCCAAAGTCACCCAGTCAGCTTTCATGGCTAAGGCGGGACTAGAACTCACCCTCTCCTGATGATTGGCCCAAAGTCACCCAGCCAGCTGTCATGACTAAGGCGGAACTAGAACTCACTGTCTCCTGGTGATTGGCCCAAAGTCACCCAGCCAGCTTTCATGTCTCAGGTGGGACTAGAACTCACCGTCTCCTGGTGATTCGTCAAAGTCGTCTAGTCGGCTTTCATGCCTAAGGTAGGAATAGAACTCACCATCTCCTGGTAATTGGCCCAGAATCACCCAACTAGCTTTCATGGCTAAGGTGGGACTAGAACTCACCGTCTCCTGGTGATTGGCCCAAAGTCACCCAGCTGGCTTTTATGCCTAAGGCGGGACTAGAACTCACCGTCTTCTGGTGATTGGCCCAAAGTCACCCAACTAACTTTCATGGCTAAGACAGGACTAGAACTCCCTGTCTCACTGTGATTGGCCCAAAATCACCCAACTAGCTGTCATGGCTAAGGCGGGACTAGAACTCCCTGTCTCCTGTTGATTGGCCCAAAGTCACCCAGCCGGCTTTCATGCCTAAGGCGGGACTAGAACTCACTGTCTCCTGGTGATTGGCCCAAAATCACCCAGCTGGCTTTTATGCCTAAGGCGGGACTAGAACTCACCGTCTCCTGGTGATTGGCCCAAAGTCACCCAACTAGCTTTCATGACTAAGGCGGGACTAGAACTCGCCCTCTCTTGGTTCTTCCCTGGTGCCTTAACCACCAGAAGTGTGTCTGGGTGTCTGTGTGTAGATGTGTATTTGTGAAGTTGGAATAAAATGATGATGACGGTGGTGGTGGTGGTGGAGAAGGAGGAATTTGCAGAAAAATCTTGAAATGGTATACGGTTCCCCGCCTGAGCATCGGGTTGGACTAGAAGACCTCTCAGGTCCCTCCCAACTCTGCTCTTCTGTTAGAAACAGGATGTTGGGCTCGGTGACCTTTGCCTGTTCCGAGAAAGATTTAATGCTTCCAGATTTTATTTTTATTTTTTATTGGAAATGGTTCTTTCGGAGCCTTGTTTTGTTTTGTTTTGTTTTAAGCTTCAGCCTCTCTAGCAAATGTCAACATTCGCCGGATTCCTAAGGCTTGAAGCAATAGCCGACGTTCCCCCACCCCACGGGCAGCTGCAAACTCAGATATTCTTGGCACGGGGAAAAAAAGGAACCGGGAAGTCCAGGAAGCGTTCAGCGAAGAAATACAACCGCCAGGCTTAGCATAAAGAACACCGCAGCAATGTGACAAAAGGCAGAGAGGTTGTTGGCAACATCTACGTTTACACCAGGCGGCATGACGGGGAGCTTGGACACACACACACAAATCCTTCCTTTCCTGGCTCTTCGCTGCCCCTTATAAATAAATGAGCCCACACAGAATCGCCCTTCCGATTTCAGCCTGGTTAAGATTGATGCCCGGCAAGCTGGCACTCCATTATCCAAACAGGATTTCTTGCAGCTGGCCAAATTATCCAGGCCAATTTATGGGCTCTGGGTGGGATGAATCAGCCAGGAGCTGGTTATATTGGGACAGAAAAGGCTGCTGTTGTTTTTTTTTCCTGGTGCTTTTCCCGGCTTTCCAGAGGCTGCTCTGCTGGCACAGATCAGCGCCCAACAACACGCGTGGGCCGTCTTGAGCTTGGCAGAAGATGCGGTGAAATGGTGTGAAGGAATTGGGTATGTCTGGTTTGGTAAAAAAAAAAAAAGAAGGACCAGGGGTGACGTGCTAGCGGTCTTTCAATATTTGAGGGTCGGCCCCAAAGGAGAGGGAGTCAAGCTCTTCTCCAAAGCACCTTGAAGGCAGGACGAGAAGCGACGGATGAAAACTCATCAAGGAGAGAAGCAGCCTGGAACTGAGGAGAAATTTCCTGACAGGGAGAACAATTAGCCAGTGGAACGACCTGCCTCCAGAAATTGTGAATGCTCCAGCACTGGACATTTTCAAGAAGAGATTGGTCAGCCATTTGTCTGAAATGATAAAGGTTTCCTGCCTGAACAGGGGGTTGGACTAGATGACCTCTAAGGTCCCTTCCAAACCTTCTAGTTTAATGAAGAGAAGGACGAGGGGGGACATGATAGCAGTTTTCCAGTATCTCAGGGGTTGCCCCAAAGAAGAGGGAGTCAAGCTATTCTCCAAAGCGCCTGAAGGCAGCACAAGAAGCAACAGATGAAAACTCAATAAGGAGAGAACCAGCCTGGAATTAAGGAGGAATTTCCTGGCAGTGAAAACCAGTGGAATGACTTGCCCCTAAAAGTTGATTTTCCTTGATTTCCGAGGCTTAGGCTGATGCCAAAAAAGCCAACACAATCCTAAATTGCATTAACAGAGGGATAGAATCAAGATCACGTGAAGTGTTGATACCACTTTACAAGGCCTTGGTAAGGCCACACTTGGAATACTGCATCCAGTTTTGGTCACCATGATGTAAAAAAGATGCTGAGACTCTAGAAAGAGGGCAGAGAAGAGCAACAAAGATGATTAGGGGATTGGAGGCTAAAACAATATGAAAAACGGTTGCTGGAATTGGGTCTGTCTAGTTTAATGAAGAGAAGGACGAGGGGGGACCTGATAACAACTCTTCCAATATCTCAGGGGCTGCCCCAAAGAAGAGGGAGTCAAGCTATTCTACAAAGCACCCGAAGGCAGGACAAGAAGCAATGCATGGAGACTGCAAATTTTGATGAGTTTCCCGTCTATATGTGGGCACATGCATAATTCAGTATTTATTTATTTATTTATTTATTTACGTTTGTCATATTTATGTAGTAGTGTATATCGGCGATGGAGACCCTTTGAGAGCTGTACACAACGAAATTTCATTTTAATGTAGCCGATTAGTCTGCATCCAAAGTGATAATAAAGTTATTATTCTATTCATCTATCCCAGGGGGTCTTCAAACGTGGGCCTTTTATAACTTGTGGACTTCAACTCCCAGAATTCCTCAGCCACGCACGTCTCGCTGAGGAACTATGGGAGTTGAAGTCCACAAGTCATAAAAGGGCCAAGTTTGAAGACCCCTGGCTTAGGGTATTGTTTCTGGATGGCTGGGGAATTCTGGGAGTTGACGTCCATCCATGCTGACAGGAATTTTAGGTGAAGTCCATCCAGGCTGACTGGGGAATTCTGGGAGTTGAAGTCTATCCATGCTGACTGGGGAATTCTGGGAGTTGAAGTCCATCCATGCTGACTGGGGAATTCTGGGAGTTGAAGTCCATCCATGCTGACTGGGGAATTCTGGGACTTGAAGTCCAGTCAGGCTGACAGGAATTTTAGGTGAAGTCCATCCTTGCTGACTGGGGAATTCTGGGAGTTGAAGTCCACCCATGCTGACAGGAATTTTAGGTGAAGTCCATCCAGGCTGACTGGGGAATTCTGGGAGTTGAAGTCCACCCATGCTGACTAGGGAATTCTGGGAGTTGAAGTCCACCCATGCTGACAGGAATTTTAGGTGAAGTCCATCCATGCTGACTGAGGAATTCTGGGAGTTGAAGTCCACCCATGCTGACAGGAATTTTAGGTGAAGTCCATCCATGCTGACTGGGGAATTCTGGGAGTTGAAGTCCATCCATGCTGACTGGGGAATTCTGGGAGTTGAAGTCCATCCATGCTGACAGGAATTTTAGGTGAAGTCCACCCATGCTGACTGGGGAATTCTGGGACTTGAAGTCCATCCATGCTGACAGGAATTTTAGGTGAAGTCCATCCATGCTGATTGGGGAATTCTGGGAGTTGAAGTCCATCCACACTGACAGGAATTTTAGGTGAAGTCCATCCATGCTGGCTGGGGAATTCTGGGACTTGAAGTCCATCCAGGCTCGCTGGGGAATTCTGGGAGGTGAAGTCCACAAGTCATAAAAGGGCCACGTTTGAAGATTCCCAATCTATCCCCTCATCCAAGTCATTGATGACCACGTTGAAGAGCACAGGGCTTATTGTCTCATCTCTGGTTTGTCCTCCACGCTGAGAGCAAACGGCGCCTGAGCTGAAATTTCCCCCCCACCTTCCCCATCTGGGTTGTCTTCTGCTCTCACGCGAGCTTCTCTCTTCCCCACCAGGACCTTCTCAAACACACGTCGGAGGAGCATCCGGACCATCCGTTCTTGATAGAAGCGCAGATGAGCATCAAGCAGGTCGCGGAGAAGATCAACAAAGGGATGAAGAGCGCGGAGGAGGTGGAGCGCAATGCTCGGATCGTGCAGGAGATCGAATCCCACATCGAAGGCATGGAAGACGTAAGTTCCGAAGTTCTCAGATGGGGTAGGGTCCCCTCCACAAATTAATCGCAGCTAATTTAGGTTAGCTACACCACGCTTCTATCTTGGTGGATCTCCCCCCCCCCCAAAAAAAAGTGAGGTCCTGGGTGCTTCTCTGAGCTGGGTAGTTTTCTTGTAGACGGTTCATGACTCAACTAGGTTACATCATCAGTGCTAGGAGGAGGAGGAGGAGATAACGATGACTGTGGGGTCCTGGGTGCTCTCTGAGCTTGGGGGTTTTCTTGCAGACGTTTCATGACCCAGCTAGGGAACATCATCAGTGCTAAAAGGGAGGAGGAGGAGGACTGTGGGGATGCTCTCTGATCTTAGTTGTTATCTTGCAGACGTTTCATTATCCAACTGGGTAATAGCATCAGTGCTAGAAGGGAGTGGAGTGTGTAGAGAGGAGGAGGAGGACCATGGCATCCTGGGTGCCCTCTGAGCTGGGTTGTTTTCTTGCAGATGTTTCATGACCCAACTAGGTCACATCATCAGTACTGGAAGAGAGTGGGGTTTGCAAAGAGGAGGAGGAGAAGGAGACGGAGGAGGACTACCATAGGAGGAGGAGGAGGAGGATTGTGGGGTCTTTGGTACTCTCTGAGCTGGGTTGTTTTGTTGCAGATGTTTCGTGGCCCAACTAGGTAATGCCATCAGTGCTAGAAGAGAGAGGAATTTACTCTTTGAAGCAAGCTACTTGTTTATAAATAGAAACCTCGCTCCCTTCTAGCAATTAACAATGTGACCTGGTTGGGTAAAGAAACATCTGCAAAGAAACAACCAAACTCAGAGAGCACCAAGGACCCCACAGCCCTCCTCCTCCTCCTCTCCCCTTCATTTTCTCCTCCAGTCCACAAATCCCACTCCCTTCTACCACTGTTGATGTTCCCTAGTTAGGTAAAGAAACGTCTGCAAGAAAACAACCAAGCTCAGAGAGCACCAAGGACCCCACAGTTCAACCCGGAGTTACAAATATTCTCCTTTATTAGACTTTGGAATTATTATAGACCATTGCTGATGAAGGTTCTCTAGAGTACTGACAATCTGATCTCTCACCTCTACAGCTCCAGGCTCCCCTTCGGAGGTTCTTACGGCAGGAGATGGTGGTGGAACTGGTAAGTACTCCTTGTTCAAAGTGTCCATATCTCATAGAGCAGTGGTTCTCAACCTGTGGGTCGGTGGGGTCAAACGACCATTTCACGGGGGTCACCAAATAACGCAGTCCGCCATTTTTCCCCCTTTTCTTTGGCCACGCCCCTGGCACCCGGTGATGTATAAGTGGTTGGGGGTCACCACAACATGGGGAACTGTATTATGGGGTCGCGGCATTAGAAAGGTTGAGAACCACTGTCATAGAGCTTTGACACATAAATAGGAGCATCTCATAAAGCATTAGTAAAACCACACTTGGAAACTTGCATCCAGGTTTGGTCAGCATATTATAAAAAAGATGTTGAGACTACAAAGAGGGCAGAGAAGACAACAAAGATGATTAGGGGACTGGAGGCTATAAGGAAAGGCTGCTGGAATTGGGGCTGTCTAGTTTAACGAAGAGAAGGACGAGAGGGGACATGATAGCAGTCTTCCAATATCTCAGGGGCTGCCCCAAAGAAGAGGGAATCAAGCTATTCTCCAAGGTGCCTGAAGGCAGGAGAAGAAGCAACGGATGAAAACTCATGAAGGAGAGAAGCAACCTAGAACTTTCCTGACAGTGAGAACAATTAACCAGTGGAACCACCTGCCTCCAGAACAGTGAATGCTCCAACACTGGAAGTTTTTAAGAAGAGACTGGACAACCATTTGTCTGGGGTGATATAGGGTTTTCTGCCTGAGCAGGGGGTTGGACTAGATGACCTCGAAACTCTGCTTTCCCCCAGAAGTGTGAGGTTAGCAACCCCCAGCCAAGTTTAGGCTTTTTTAAAAAATAAAGAAATAAATGAAAATAGATCAAATAAGAGGAAAGCAGTGTAATCTGGTGCCAGGGAATACAGACAGTCCTTGACAATTAAGTCCAAAATGTCAGCTACTAAGCGAGACGGTTGTTAAAATGAATTCTGCCCCATTTTACGACCTTTCTTGCTGCAGTTGTTAAGAAAGACACGGCAGTCGTTAAATGAATCTGGTTTCCCCATTGATGTTGTTGGTTGGGAGGTTGTAAAAGGGCATCATATGACACTGTGACCTTCATTAATAATAATAATAATAATAATAATAATAATAATGCAGAATAGAATAGAATAGAATTGCAGAATAGAATAGAACAGAATAGAATAATAAAATATAGAATAGAATAGAATAGAATAGAATAGAATAGAATAGAATAGAATAGAATAGAATAGAATAGAATAGAATAGAATAGAATAGAATATGGAATGAAATGGAAAATAGAATAGAATATGGAATGGAATGAAATATAGAATAGAATAGAATAGAATAGAATAGAAATATGGAATAGAATAGAATAGAATAGAATAGAATAATAAAATATAGAATAGAATGAAATAGAATAGAATAGAATAGAATATGGAATGAAATGGAATATAGAATAGAATATGGAATGGAATGAAATATAGAGTAGAGTAGAGTAGAATAGAATAGAATAGAATAGAATAGAATAGAATAGAATAGAATAGAATAGAATAGAGCTGGAAGGGACCTTGGAGGTCTTCTAGTCCAGCCCCCTGCTCAAGCAGGAGAACCTATACCCTGTTTGATCATGGGGATGCTGCAGTGGTCGTAAGTGTGAAAAAAAGTCATAAGTCACCTTTTTTTTTCCAGCCCCCTTGCAACTTCAAACAGTCACCAAGCGAACGCTTGATTAGATGCCCAATTAGGGAGAGCCACTCTCCGTGTAACCATGAATTTTCATCCAGCCAGATCAAGAGAGACCTGTGGGGTCCCAAAGCTTGCATCCTGGCACGCCACAAGCTCCCTGTTTTTTCCCCATGACTCTTCCTGGATCTCTTTACAGAAGCCGGTGGGCGGGAAGAAGGATCGGTCGCTGTTCCTCTTCTCCGACTTGCTGGTGTGCACTACGCTGAAACGCAAGTCAGGCTCTCTGCGACGGAGTTCCATGAGTCTGTAAGTATACAACCACACAACTCTTGTGGAGGATTTAGAGTCCGGGGCCAGGTCAAGAGGGCAGACGTGCCCGTAAAAACACACTCTCCAGACCAACGTTTCTCAACTTCAGCAACGTTAGGATGGGTGCGTTTTAGTTCCCCAGCGAGCACCGTGCACTTCAGCTCCCAGAATTCCTCCGTTAGTCTGAGTGGACTTCAGCTCCCAGAATTCCTCAGTTTGAGTGGACTTCAGCTCCCAGAATTCCTCCGTTAATCTGAGTGGACTTCAGCTCCCAGAATTCCTCCGATAGTCTGAGTGGACTTCAGCTCCCAGAATTCCTTCGTTAGTCTGAGTGGACTTCAGCTCCCAGAATTCCTCAGTTTGAGTGGACTTCAGCTCCCAGAATTCCTCAGTTTGAGTGGACTTCAGCTCCCAGAATTCCTCCAATAGTCTGAGTGGACTTCAACTCCCAGAATTCCTCCGTTAGTCTGAGTGGACTTCAACTCCCAGAATTCCTCCGTTAGTCTCAGTGGACTTCAACTCCCAGAATTCCTCAGTTTGAGTGGACTTCAGCTCCCAGAATTCCTCCGTTAGTCTGAGTGGACTTCAGCTCCCAGAATTCCTCAGTTTGAGTGGACTTCAGCTCCCAGAATTCCTCCGTTAATCTGAGTGGACTTCAGCTCCCAGAATTCTTCCGATAGTCTGAGTGGACTTCAGCTCCCAGAATTCCTTCGTTAGTCTGAGTGGACTTCAGCTCCCAGAATTCCTCAGTTTGAGTGGACTTCAGCTCCCACAATTCCTCAGTTTGAGTGGACTTCAGCTCCCAGAATTCTTCCGTTAGTCTGAGTGGACTTCACTTCCCAGAATTCCTCAGTTTGAGTGGACTTCAGCTCCCAGAATTCCTCCAATAGTCTGAGTGGACTTCAATTCCCAGAATTCCTCCGTTAGTCTGAGTGGACTTCAACTCCCAGAATTCCTCCGTTAGTCTCAGTGGACTTCAACTCCCAGAATTCCTCAGTTTGAGTGGACTTCAGCTCCCAGAATTCCTCCATTAGTCTGAGTGGACTTCAGCTCCCAGAATTCCTCAGTTTGAGTGGACTTCAGCTCCCAGAATTCCTCAGTCTGAGTGGACTTCAACTCCCAGAATTCCTCCGTTTGAGTGGACTTCAGCTCCCAGAATTCCTCAGTTTGAGTGGACTTCAGCTCCCAGAATTCCTCCAATAGTCTGAGTGGACTTCAACTCCCAGAATTCCTCCGTTAGTCTGAGTGGACTTCAACTCCCAGAATTCCTCCGTTAGTCTCAGTGGACTTCAACTCCCAGAATTCCTCAGTTTGAGTGGACTTCAGCTCCCAGAATTCCTCCGTTAGTCTGAGTGGACTTCAGCTCCCAGAATTCCTCAGTTTGAGTGGACTTCAGCTCCCAGAATTCCTCCGTTAATCTGAGTGGACTTCAGCTCCCAGAATTCCTCCGATAGTCTGAGTGGACTTCAGCTCCCAGAATTCCTTCGTTAGTCTGAGTGGACTTCAGCTCCCACAATTCCTCAGTTTGAGTGGACTTCAGCTCCCACAATTCCTCAGTTTGAGTGGACTTCAGCTCTCAGAATTCTTCCGTTAGTCTGAGTGGACTTCACTTCCCAGAATTCCTCAGTTTGAGTGGACTTCAGCTCCCAGAATTCCTCCAATAGTCTGAGTGGACTTCAACTCCCAGAATTCCTCCGTTAGTCTGAGTGGACTTCAACTCCCAGAATTCCTCCGTTAGTCTCAGTGGACTTCAACTCCCAGAATTCCTCAGTTTGAGTGGACTTCAGCTCCCAGAATTCCTCCATTAGTCTGAGTGGACTTCAGCTCCCAGAATTCCTCAGTTTGAGTGGACTTCAGCTCCCAGAATTCCTCAGTCTGAGTGGACTTCAACTCCCAGAATTCCTCCGTTTGAGTGAACTTCAACTCCCAGAATTCCTCTGTTTGAGTGGACTTCAACTCCCAGAATTCCTCCGATAGTCTGAGTAGACTTCAGCTCCCAGAATTCCTCCGTTAGTCTAAGTGGACTTCAGCTCCCAGAATTCCCCAGCCAGCATGCCTGGACTTCCAATTCCCAGAATTCCTCAATCAGCCTGAATGGACTTCAGCTCCCAGAATTCCGTAGCCAGCCTATGTGGACTGCAATTTCCAGAATTCATCAGCCAGCAGGGGTAGACCTCAACTGACGAGAACTTCCCAGCTGATATGGCTGGACTTCAACTCCCAGAATTCTCCAGCTAGCATGCTAGCTGAGGAATTCTGGGAGTTGAAGTCCCAACATCTTCCAAGTGACTTGATTTTGAGAAATGCTGCTCTAACACTGTTGATGCTGCTTTCTCACAAGACGTATAACCCACCTCTGCGTGCAAGCAAGCTGTTTTGTGCGATTACATTTACAGGTATTCGACAACTCTTAAATTTTTCAGAGAAGGCACTAGGGCAGGGGTCTTCCAACTTGGCCCTTTTATGACTTGTGGACTTCAACTCCCAGAATTCCTCAGCCAGGCACGCTGGCTGAGGAATTCTGGGAGTCGAAGTCCACAAGTCTTAAAGCCACCAACTTTGAAGACCCCCTGTCTCATCCGCAGTCCTCCACTTACCACCACAACCGAGCCCAGAAATTTCCGTTGCTAAGCGAGGCAGTTGTTGAAGTGACCTGTACCTCAATTTTACGACCTTTTTTCCCCGGGGTTATTAAGCGAATTGCTGCGGTCGTTAAGCGACGCATGCCATCGTTATAGGGAATCTGGCTTCGCCCCTTGACTCTGCTTGTTGGAACCATCCTGGCAGGCTACAAATGGTGACCACGTGACCCTTGGGACAGTGCAACTGACGTAAGCCCCGGTCAGTTGCCAAGCCTGTGAATTTGGATCACGTGACCACGGGGATGCTGCAACAGAACTGGTCCTTTTTTCAACGCTGGCGTAACTTGAAACGGTGGCTAAACAAATGGTTGTAGGCCAAGGATTTACCTGTATTAGATTTTGTTTTAAAGAAAAGTCTACTTTGAGATTGCAATTTCTCAGTCTCCTTTTTTCTTTCCAGCTACACAGCAGCCAGTGTGATCGACACCGCCAGCAAGTACAAACTGCTTTGGAAAATGCCTCTGGAGGACGTCGACATTGTGAAAGGTTTGTGATGCCATCAGGGTAAGAGTGACATAATAGCAGCCTTCCAGTATCTCAGGGGCTGCCCCAAAGAAGAGGGAGTCAAGCTCTTTTCCAAGGTGTTTGAAGGCAGGACAAGAAGCCACGGGTGGAAACTCATCAAGGAGAGAAGCAACCTGGAACTAAGGAGAAACTTCCTGACAGTTAGAACAATTAGCCAGTGGAACCACCTGCTTCCAGAAGCGGTGAATGCTCCGACACCGGAAGTCTTTAAGAAGAGACTGGACAGCCCTTTATACAAAATGGTGTAGGGTTTCCTGCCTGAGCAGGGGGTTGGACTAGATGACCTCCGAGGTCCTTTCCAACTCGGTTCCTGTGTTAATTATTCAGTGGAACTCCTTGCCTCCAGAAGTGGTGGGTGCCTCCATTACTGGAGGTTTTGAAGAAGAGACTGGACAGCCACTTGTCTGAAATGGTCTAGGGTCTGCTGCTTGAGCAGGGGGCTGGAATAGATGACCTCCGAGGTCCCTTCCAGCTCTATTCTGGTTGATTGATTGATCGATTGGTCGGTTGATTGATTGATGGCTGATCTGGGACTGATAGAGCCCGTGGGTGTAAAAGCTGCAGTCCTTAGAAAGAGTTTTCAGGAGCTTTTCTCTTCATCTGGTGGGCCGACTTGCAGGGCAGGTGCCAAACGTAGGTTGGTGGGATGTTTTCTGCAGAACTGACAGGATGAGCAGTCCTCCTGCTCCTCCTCCTCTTCCTCCTCCTCCTCTTCCTCCTCCACCACCACCACCAGCCCCTCCTCCTCTCTGCAAAATCCACTCCATAGCACTGATGACGTTACCTAGTTTGGCAATGAAACGTCTTCACGGAAACAACCCAACTCAGCGGGCCCTCCAGCCCTCAGCCACAGCTATTCTCCTCTATTTAGCACAATGGTTCTCAACTTTTTTAATGCCGCGACCCCCAACCAGTCGTAAGTCAAGGACTACCCAACCAGTCGTAAGTCGAGGGCTACCCAAACGGTCGTAAGTCGAGGACTTTCCCTGCCCGGGAGCGCCGCGCATGCGTGGTGCCGCCCCCTGCGCCAGCCGAGGCGTAACTGGCAAGCGGCAGAGACGGTGCAGGGTGACCACTGGCTGGGCCACCAGCTGGCCCAGCCCAAGGGAGGTAAGGCACCCGCCGGGCTCCCCGCGCGCCAGCAACCCTCCCTGCACCCGCCGGCCTCCCACCTCCCACCCCTGGCCCTCTTTTCCTTACATTTTTAGTAGTTGCTCAGCAGGGAGGGGTGGAAGCTTCCAGACAGCTCGCCTTCGCTGCAGACAACTTGCAGCCCCGTTTGCAGAATGGGACTTTTGGTGGGCTCAGCAGGGCAGAGACAGCCTGGACAATTCCTATTGGCTTTTGAAGGCCAATAGAATTAGACTCTATTCAAGAGAGTCTCTTCTATTGGCTTTCAAAAGCCAATAGAATAAAAGGGAGTAGCACAGCTAAGGAAAAGGGGGGGAAAATGACGGACTGCGTTGTTTGGCGACCCCCGTGAAATGGTCGTTCAACCCCAAATGGGGTCCCAACCCACAGGTTGAGAACCACTGATTTAGCATGTCAAGAGTGCAGGCAACCATCTAGGCAGAGAGAACCAAGCCGAACAACTCCACCCTTGTCTCTAATCCAGCGGTTCTCAACCTGTGGGGTCGGGACTCCATTTGGGGTCGAACGACCATTTCACGGGGGTCGCCAAACAACGCAGTCCGCCATTCCCCCCCCCCCCTTTTCCTTAGCTGTGCTACTCCCTTTTATTCTATTGGCTTTTGAAAGCCAATAGAAGAGACTCTCTTGAATAGAGTCTAATTCTATTGGCTTTCAAAAGCCAATAGGAATTGTCCAGGCTGTCTCTGCCCTACTGAGCCCGCCAAAAGTCCCATTCTGCCAACGGTGCTGCACCCGTTGAGTAGTCCTCGACTTACGACCGGTTGAGTAGTCCTCGACTTACGACCGGTTGCGGGTCGCGGCATTAAAAAGGTTGAGAACCACTGCTCTGAGAGATGACCTTATGGGCTATTGAGTCGATATGGCCCCAAGCCTTCAACGTCTTTTCTTTCTGCCTGCGCAGGCAGCTGTCAATCCACCAACCGGGACAGCATCCAGAAAGCCATCTGCCGCCTGGACGAGGACCTCAGCACGCTGGGCCAAGTCAGCAAGCTCTCCGAGACCCTCAGCTTCCCCCACCAGGTGAGCGTCTTCCCCGTCAAAAAGTCGGAGGAGGAGGAGAGTTTAAATGGGGGGGAAAAATAAATGCAGCTAGCCAGGTGAGCTGTCCAATCGAAACTACAAATTATGCCTAAAATGTTTTTCAATCAAAATCACTACAGGTTAATCCTCGACTTGTCCCAAAGCTGCTTTTTCAGGAGGCGACTGGACTTCCTTTGTTTTTCCTGGAAGACGTTTCGCTCCTCATCCCAGAAGCTTCTTCAGTTCTGACCGGACGGTGGGGAAATGGAAGGATTTATACTCCTTGCAGAAAAACTGGTCATTTGCCTCCTTTGAGAGGGTCGTTGAGGCCACTTGGAGGTTTATCTGTGTCCTCTGGATCACCCTGAGTGGTGCCAATGGGTGTGAAGCCTTCTTGGAACTGCTGAAAGGATTGTGTTGCAGATTGGAGATCGATAGACCAGGGCTTTTCAACCTTTTCAGCCATTGTGCCACTTTTAGGATATGGCCACATCCGAGTACCACCAGTCGCGTAGCAAGGTGTCAAAAACCGAATGACCCCCCCCCCCCCCAAAAAAAGGAAAAAAGTGATAAAGTACAGGTAGTCCTCGACTTACAACAGTTCGCTTAGTGACTGTTCGAAGTTACAATGGCATGGAAAAAAGCCACAGCCGAGCAAGACACCTGCCTGCCCGCCCGATGGCGCTCTTCCTCCTGTCTGAGGTTTTCATTGTTGTGAACATTTCTGTTGAGCATTGGCAGCGGGGGTGGGGTGGGGGGTGTTTGGTTTTTATTCCCCCCCCCCTCCCATCTGCTGGGTGGTTGCAGCAAGTTTTGGTCCCTTCACATGACCCTGGGACACGGTGACCGTCATAAATATGAATCAGTGGCCAAGCATCTGAATGTAAATCACAAGACCCTGGAGAGGCTGCAACACTCCAGCTGATCGGCGCTTCTTCTGGGCTCAGCAGAAGCACCAGGATCAGCGCCGAGTTCCAGCTGGATCCTGGTGCTGATCCTGGCGCTTCTGCTGAGCCGACAGCCCTGAAGAAGCGTCAATCAGCTGGAAAGCGGCACTGATCCTGGCGCTCCCGCTGAGCCCTGACAGCCCTGCAGCTCCAGCCGTCTCTCGCTCAGGCTTGTGCAGTGCTGCCACCGGTTCAGCTCATTCCCCTCCCCTGCTACCACTTTTTTAGGATGGTCGCGTACCCCCTGCCAGGTGCCAATGTACCACAGGTGGTACCCGTACCACTGGTTGAAAAGCCCTGCGAGAGATCACCTCGGGTGACCCCGAGGACACAGATAAACCTCCAAGTGGCCTCAACGACGCTCTAAAAGGATGCAAATGACCAGCTGTCTGCAAGGAGGATAAATCCTTCCACTCCCCACCATCCACTCAGACTGTGGGTATGAAGCCTTCTTGGAACTGTGGAAAGGACTGTGTTGCAGATTGGAGATAGATAGACTACCCATTTGCATCACTCAGGACAGAAAAAAAACCCCTCTCAGTGGCCTCAACGGCTCTCTAAAAGAATGCAAATGACCAATTTTTCTGCAAGGAGTATAAATCCTTCCCTTCCCCCACCATCCAGTCAGAACTGAAGAAGCTTCTTGGATGAGAAGAGAAACATCTTCAAAGAAAAGGCTCCACACCCATTTGCACCACTCAGGTGACCCCGAGGGGACAGATAAACCTCCAACTGGCCTCACTGACCCTCTAAAAGAGTGCAAATGACCAGTTTTTCTGCAAGGAGTATAAATCCTTCCATTCCCCACCATTCAGTCAGAGCTGAAGAAGCTTCTTTGGATGAGAAGTGAAGCGTCTTCAAAGAAAAACAAGAAAGTCCAGTTTCCTCTTGAAAAAAAAAGGACACCTTTTGCAACAAAGGTGACGAGAAAAATCGAAACACGGGGCAAAACCCGCTTAACCAATTTTTCACTTAGCCGCGTCCATTTCGGGCTCAATTGTTGTAAATTGAGGACTGCCTATAGAACGACAACCGGGCTTTTGTGTGTGTGTGTGTGTATGGGTCACGTTTTTAGGTTAACATGAACCACCCCAAAAGCCCAGTTGTGATTCTTTTGGTCTGCTAGAGGAAAATTGGGCCTTTTTTGTTTTGTTTTGTTTTTTCGGGGTTTTTTTTTTTCCAGCAAAGCTCAGATTTTCCGCACGTTTTTGAGATTCCCACGCTCCCCGTTCTGATCTCTGCTCTGTTCTTCAGACCCTGGATGACATCATCAAGGATTTAATGGCCGCCATCCACCGGGAACTGACGGAGAAGCAGTCGGTGTCCTTCAGCCTCTCCTTCCCGCCCAACAAGATGGAGCTGACCGTCACCAAATCCGACAGCACCGACTCTCACATTTTTGAATTTCCCAATCCGGACGCCCGGCACAGTTTTGAACAAGGCTTCGAGGACGCGAAGAAGAAGCTAGGTAGCCTGTTTGGGTGGTTTGGCACCGCTTAGAATGAACGGCGGTGCTTTCTAGAGCAAACTCAATGCTCTTTCTTACCGGCGCACCCCGCAGGTAGAAAGCTAGCCCCTCACTGTGAAAATTAGCCTGCCGTCTGCACCCTGACATGCTGATTTTCTATGAACAGGGATTGGATTCAGTCTGAATTCAAATCTAAATAGCCAACTTGGTGCTCCTTCTTAGCTGCGCACCGCGCAGGTAGAAAGCTAGCCCCTCACTGTGAAAATTAGCTGGCTGTTTGCTCCCTGACGTGCTGATTTTCTATGAACAGGGATTGGATTCAGTCTGAATTCAAATCTAAATAGCCAACTCGGTGCTCCTTCTTAGCTGCACACCCCGCAGGTAGAAAGCTAGCCCCTCACTGTGAAAATTAGCTGGCTGCCTGCTCCCTGACGTGCTGATTTTCTGTGAACAAGGATTAGATTCAGTCTTAATTCAAACCTAAATAGCCAGTTCATTCCTCTTTTTTACCTGTGCACCCCGCAGGTAGAAAGCTAGCCCCTCACTGTGAAAATTAGCCTGCCGTCTGCACCCTGACATGCTGATTTTCTATGAACAGGGATTGGATTCAGTCTGAATTCAAATCTAAATAGCCAACTCGGTGCTCCTTCTTAGCTGCACACCCCGCAGGTAGAAAGCTAGCCCCTCACTGTGAAAATTAGCTGGCTGCCTGCTCCCTGACGTGCTGATTTTCTGTGAACAAGGATTAGATTCAGTCTTAATTCAAACCTAAATAGCCAGTTCATTCCTCTTTTTTACCTGTGCACCCCGCAGGTAGAAAGCTAGCCCCTCACTGTGAAAATTAGCCTGCCGTCTGCACCCTGACATGCTGATTTTCTATGAACAGGGATTGGATTCAGTCTGAATTCAAATCTAAATAGCCAACTTGGTGCTCCTTCTTAGCTGCGCACCGCGCAGGTAGAAAGCTAGCCCCTCACTGTGAAAATTAGCTGGCTGTTTGCTCCCTGACGTGCTGATTTTCTATGAACAGGGATTGGATTCAGTCTGAATTCAAATCTAAATAGCCAACTTGGTGCTCCTTCTTAGCTGCGCACCGTGCAGGTAGAAAGCTAGCCCCTCACTGTGAAAATTAGCTGGCTGTTTGCTCCCTGACGTGCTGATTTTCTATGAACAGGGATTGGATTCAGTCTGAATTCAAACCTAATTAGCCAGTTCATTCCTCTTTTTTACCTGTGCACCCTGCAGGTAGAAAGCTAGACCCACACTGTGAAAATGAGCCTGCCATCTGCGCCCTGACATGCTGATTTTCTATGAACAGGGATTGGATTCCATCTGAATTCAAATCTAAATAGCCAACTCGGTGCTCCTTCTTAGCTGCACACCCCGCAGGTAGGAAGCTAGTCCCTCACTGTGAAAATGAGCCTGTCGTCTGCTCCCTAATGTGCTGATTTTCGATGCTCCCTCTTAGCTGCACACCCCGCAGGTAGGAAGCTAGCTCCTCGCTGTGAAAATGAGCCTGCCGTCTGCGCCCTGACTTGCTGATTTTCTATGAACAGGGATTGGATTCAGTCTGAATTCAAATCTAAATAGCCAACTCGGTGCTCCTTCTTAGCTGCACACCCCATAGGTAGAAAGTTAGCCCCTCGCTGTGAAAATTAGCCTGTTGTCTGCTACGCGACATGCTGATTTTCTGTGAACAGGGATTGGATTCAGTCTGAATTCCTGGAAGCCAAACCTATTTGCTCGTGCACTCTTTATGAGATTTTTTGGGGGTTTTCAATAGGGCGATCTGCAGGGTTGACAAGGCGCGGGAAAGCTTTTAATCTATTCCAATTCACGTTGTGCTTTCGCTGTGACACTGCACAGGGGCATCAGCAACTGATTGGATGATGCTACAAGTTTGCTAAGAGTTTTTTTTTAAATTATACTTTAAAGGAAGACTAGAAACGAGAAGAGATAAAAACATGTAAAAAAGAGAAAAAGGTAAAAATATGCATGGAAAAATCAAATGAGTGAAGAAATGAGCTAAAATACCATGGGCATTGTGGTTTTCTAATATATTATGGAGAGACAGTTTGGTGTGGTGGTTAAGGCATCAGGCTGGAAACCAGGTGAAGCTGAGTTCAAGTCCTGCCCTTATGCATGAAATCAGCTGGGGGACTTTGGGCCAATCACCAGGAAACGGGGAGTTTAATCCCGCCTTAGGCATGAAAGCAGATGGGTGAGTGTGCCAATCACCAGGAGACAGTGAGTTCTAGTCCCGCCTTAGACATGAAAGCCTGCTGGGTGTCTTTGGGCCAATCATCAGGAGACTGTGAGTTCTAGTCCCGCCTTAGGCATGAAAGCCATCTGAGTGACTTTGGGCCAATCACCAGGAGACGGTGAGTTCTAGTCCCGCCTTAGACATGAAAGCCTGCTGGGTGTCTTTGGGCCAATCACCAGGATGTTGTGAGTTCTAGTCCCAGTTTAGGCATGAAATTGGCTAGGGGACTTTGAGCCAATCACCAGGAGACGGTGAGTTCTAGTTCTGCCTTAGGCATGAAAGCCGGCTGGTGGATTATGGGCCAGTCCCTCTTTCAGCCCAGCCCACCTCACTAGGTTGATGTTGTGGGGAAAACAGGAAGAAGAAGAAGTAGTATTAGCTATGTTCACTGCCTTGAATTATATATAAAAAAATAATAAAGGCAGGATAAAAATGAAGAAATACTGATTCTTTATGCAATTATAAAATGTATTGTAAAACTGAAAATCAGAGTTACGTCTCAAGCTAAGGCTGCAGTGTTTATTTATTTCTCTTTAATTATCCAGCTTCTAACAAAAACTGTCTGGATCCTGAGTTCCTGAAGGCAATTCCCATTATGAAAACACGGAGCGGGATGCAAGTAGGTGGAAGCTTTTTCGATCCAACCCAAGGTTGTTCTTTTCTCGCACTTGCTACAGGCTCTGCAGTAGAATGGAGTGGAGTGGAGTGGAGTAGAGTAGAGTAGAGTAGAGTAGAGTAGAGTAGAGTAGAGTAGAGTAGAGTAGAGTAGAGTAGAGTAGAGTAGAGTAGAATAACAGACTAGACTAGAATAGAATGGAATGGAATGGAATAGAATAGAAAATATGTAATGGAATGGGATAGAATAGAATAGAATTATAGAATAGGTTAGAATAGAATAGAAATATAGAATAGAAATACAGAATAGAAATACAGAATGGAATAGAATTGAATAGAATGGAATGGAATGGAATAGAATAGAATAGAATAGAAAATATGTAATGGACTTGGATAGAATGGAACAGAATAGAATAGAATTATAGAATAGGTTAGAATAGAATAGAATAGAATAGAATAGAATAGAATAGAATAGAATAGAATAGAATAGAATAGAAAATATGTAATGGAATGGGATAAAATAGAATAGAATTATAGAATAGGTTAGAATAGAATAGAACAGAACAGAACAGAAAATTAAAATAAAATAAAATAATAGAGTTGGAAGGCACCTTGGAGGTCATCTAGTCCAACCCCCTGCTCAAGCAGGAAACCCTAGACCATTTCAGATTGGTTGTATGTTAAGAAGTTACTCTTTTCATGGGCCAAGTGTTTAAAAGACCCTTTAATGCAACTCCCTGGATTTATTGCGCTGCCATTGAATGACGTAGCTCCTTCACGACTAATTTTGCTTCTGTATCCCTAAATCTCAGAACTGGCTGTTCAAGTAGAATGTAAAAGTTTGAGTATAGACCTACACCTTGACTTTCAACCGTTCGTTTAGTGACTGTGAAGTTACATTGGCAGTAAAAAAAAAAAAAGTGACTTACGACCAGTTTTTTGCCTTTACAATTGTTGTAGCAGCATCTCTGTGGTCATGTGGACAAAATTCAAGGGCTTGCACCTAGCGTGTATTTTATGACAGTTGCATTGTCCTGGGATCCTGGGATCACCCTTTTTGACCACCTATATCAGGGGTCTTCAAACTTGGCCCTTTTATGACTTGTGGACTGAGCACGCTGGCTCAAGAATTCTGGGAGTTGGTCCACCAGTCATGAAGGGGCCATAGTTCCCCGATGCTGGCTGAGGAATTCTGGGAGTTGAAGTCCACGAGTCATGAAGGGGCCAAAGTTCCCCCATGCTGGCTCAGGAATTCTGGAAGTTGAAGTCCACCAGTCATGAAGGGGCTGTAGTTCCCCCATGCTGGCTCAGGAATTCTGGGAGTTGAAGTCCACGAGTCATGAGGGGGCCATAGTTCCCCATGCTGGCTCAGGAATTCTGGGAGTTGAAGTCCACAAGTCATGAGGGGGCCATAGTTCCCCCATGCTGGCTCAGGAATTCTGGGAGTTGAAGTCCACGAGTCATGAAGAGGCCATATTCCCTCATGCTGGCTGAGGAATTCTGGGAGTTGAAGTCCACACCTCTTAAAATAGCCAAGGTTAAGAAACATTAGTTTAGCTCTTTCTGAGCATTATTTCCCCCTCACATTATGTCAGGGGTATTCAGGCATGGCCCTTTTATGACTTCTGGACTTCGACTCCCAGAATTGTGCCTGGCTGAGGAATTCTGGGAGTTGAAGTCCACAAGTCCTAAAAAGACCCCTGGCTTAGAGTGGTGTTTCCCATCCTTTTTAAGATTGATGGACTTCAACTCCCAGAATTCAATTGCCGGCTGAGGAATTCTGGGAGTTGAAGTCCACCCATCTTCGGTTGAGAAACTCTAGCTCAGTGGTTCTCAACCTGTGGGTCGGGACCCCATTTGGGGTCGAACGACCATTTCGCGGGGGTCGCCAAACAACGCAGTCCGCCATTTTTTCCCACTTTTCCTTAGCTGTGCTTCTCCCTTTTATTCTATTGGCTTTTGAAAGCCAATAGAATAGACTCTCTTGAATAGAGTCTAATTCTATTGGCTTTCAAAAGCCAATAAGAATTGTCCAGGCTGTCTCTGCCCTGCTGAGCCCACCAAAAGTCCCATTCTGCAAACGGGGCTGCACCAGTTGAGTAGTCCTCGACTTACGACCGGTTGAGTAGTCCTCGACTTACGACCGGTTGGGGGTCGCGGCATTAAAAAGGTTGAGAACCACTGCTCTAGCTTAAACACGGCATGGGCAGGAAACCCCTCCCCTCTTTTGCCTGCTGCCAAGGAAGACCTTAAGGGTGACTTGTTTTGCTTCCCCCCTCCCCAGTTCTCCTGCGCCTCCCCCAGCCACAACAACCCGGAGAACGCCTACGAGGTCTGGGTCTGCAACAGCGACGGCTACGTGGGGCAGGTGTGTCTTCTCAGCATCAAGAAGGAGCCCATCGTGGAGGCCTGCATCGCCGTCTGCTCCGCCCGGATTTTGTGCATCGCCTCCGTGCCGGGTCTCAAGAGGATCTACAGGTACCACCAGCCCTGCCAACCGCCCTCGTCCTCTGGGTGCATCTGCTTGGGAACCTCTAGGGGACCCGCCAGGGTTCTGCTGCGGAGGGAAGGAGGGGTCAGTGGGGAGTTTTTGTTTTAATTAATTAATTGATTTAGAAAAAAAGGAATATACGGGCCATGTTTTCTTTATTTATTTAGAATAGAGTAGCATAGTGTAGACTCAAAAGAATGGGATGGAATGGAATAGAATAGAAAATATGGAATGGAATGGAATGGAATAGAAAATATAGAATAGAACAGAATAGAACAGAATAGAATAGAATAGAAAATATGGAATGGAATAGAATGGAATGGAATAGAATAGAAAATATAGAATAGAATAGAATAGAATAGAATAGAATAGAATAGAATAGAATAGAATAGAATAGAATAGAAAATATGGAATGGAATGGAATGGAATAGAATAGAAAATATAGAATAGAATAGAAAATATGGAATAGAACGGAATGAATAGAATAGAATAGAAAATATGGAATGGAATAGAATAGAATAGAATAGAATAGAATAGAATAGAATAGAATAGAATAGAATAGAATAGAATAGAATAGAAAATATGGAATAGAATAGAATATGGAATAGAAAATAGAATAGGATAGGATAGGATAGGATAGAACAGAAAATATGGAATGGAATAGAATAGAATAGAAAATATGGAATGGAATAGAATAGAATATAGAATAGAATAGAATAGAATAGAAAATATGGAATGGAATAGAATATGGAATAGAAAATAGAATAGGATAGGATAGGATGGGATAGGATAGGATAGGATAGAATAGAAAATATGGAATAGAATAGGATAGGATAGAATAGAATAGAATAGAATAGAATAGAATAGAATAGAATAGAATAGAATAGAATAGAATAGAATAGAAAATATAGAATGGAATGGAAAATAGAATAGAACAGAGCAGAACCCAAAAGCAAATTAAACCTAGAATTAAACATGTAACAATGTCCTGCAGACTCACTTTTCATTTTCCAACGCCTTCTTCCCCAGGGAACGTCCAGTCTCTCTGGCCAGCCCAGCCTCGGAGCCGGCAAACCCCACCCTGGATGAGGCTGCCCCTCAACCGTGTTTGCACATCTCCATTTCTGGATCTTCTCTGGAGATCTTGGAGCCGATGGACACTGCTGGCCAGGAACTCGTCCCGTTTGACAGCGATGACACCGACGACGAGTCCTCGCCCAGTCCCTCTGGCACCCTTCAAAGCCACTCCACCATCTCCAGCTTTACAAGTGAGTTGTCTGTTTCTGGGAAAAGAGGACACCGTGACCTGTACAGGGCGTTCATTTAGTGACCGTTCCACATTATAACGGCACTGAAAAAAAGTGACACGACCATTCTTCACACTTACGACCGTTGGAGCATCCCTATGGTCACGTGATCCAAATTCAGACGCTTCATATTTATGATGGTTCCAGTGCCCCCGGGTGTCACGTGATCCCCTTTAGCAAAAAAAGCCAGATTCACTTAACAACTGTGTCACTAATTGAACACCTGCAGTGAGTCACTTAACAACAGTGGCAAGAAATGTCATAAAACGGAGCCAAATTAATATACGTCTCACTTAACAACCAAACTGTTGGGCTCAATTGTGGTGGTAAATGGAGGACTACCTGTACTGCAAAAGTCCCGTTCAACACACACATATACTCACACAAAAACTCATACACGGAGTTGTTGTTTTTCAGCCCGTTTTCTTCTACCAAGACTTGGTGGCTTTCATAAACATTTAAAAAAAATCCAGCTTTTTTTTTTTTCCAGCAAGTACTTGATAAATCAGCATGGAAGCATTTGAGCACAAACAATTCAGTTGTCTCTCTGTTCCTAAGGAACAGGCTTTTTATTACCTAGCAAAATGTCCAAATATTTCTACTCCCTGGAAGCTGCCCTTGTTTATCCACATTTGAGAATCACAGCGTTGTTAGAACCGAGACCGGAATAATATGACGTATTCTGCACCAAATGAGAACTTGTTATCAGGGAGGTTTGTTATTGTTTATGTGAATGCTGTGCCTAGAGATGGTGTGATAGGATGTCCTATTAATAAACAATGCACTGGAATAAACCATCATCCCAAATAACAATGCTCCCTCTTAAACAAATATTTTTTTTTTATTAAAAGGGGCAGTCCTAATCTTTTGAAACAGAACGAAGCATTTATTATAACAGCCTTTTAAAAATAGCAGCACATAAAAAAAAATCTCCAGGCATAACTTCCTGTTTAGCTATAAACTATTTTTCCCAAGCTGATGTCTGCTAAAGTTGGTGGGACTTGACTCCTCCGATTTTTCTGCCAGAGGACGTGCTAGCTGCAAATTTAGGACGTTACAACTCCATTTCAAGGAAGGGACTGTGGATTTGGGAGAAGGGTTTTACGCGACTTCCAATAACTCGCCTGCATTCTGAAATAAAAGCGTGGAGGAAGTGGGTTTTCCAAAATCTCTTGAATATGAGAAGCCAGGAAAAGGGCAGAGAAGAGCCGGGAATATGGTGATGGGCTTGGAAGCAAAATCTTATGAAGAAGGGTTGAAAGAATTGGATGTGTTTCGCAGGAAGGAAGGAAGGAAGGAAGGAAGGAAGGAAGGAAGGAAGGAAGGAAGGAAGGAAGGAAGGAAGGAAGGAAGGAAGGAAGGCAGATTGAATAGAATAGAGTAGAATAGAATGGAATGGAATAGAATATGGAATAAAATATAGAATGGAATGGAATAGAATAGAATAGAATAGAATAGAATAGAATAGAATAGAATGAATAATATAGAATAGGAATAGAAAAAGAATAGAATAGAATAGAATAGAATAGAATAGAATAGAATAGAATAGAATAGAAAAGGAATAGAGTAGAGTAGAATGGAATGGAATAGAATAGAATAGAATAGAATTGGAAGGGACCTTGGAGGTCATCTAGTCCAACCCCCTGCTCAGGCAGGAAACCGTGTACCATTTCAGACAAATGGTTGTCCAATCTCTTCTTAAAAACTTCCAGTGTTGGAGCAATTACCACTTCTGGAGGCAGGTGATTCCACTGGTTAATTGTCTTCACTGTCAGAAAATTTCTCCTTAGTTCCAGGTTGCTTCTCTCCTTGGTTAGTTTCCATCCGTTGCTTCTTGTCCTGCCTTCGGCTTGTCCTGCCTTCGGGCGCTTTGGAGAATAGCTTGACTCCCTCTTCTTTGGGGCAGCCCCTGAGATACTGGAAGACTGCTATCCTGTCACCCCTGGTCTCTCTCTTCATTAGACTAGACCAGGGGTAGATAACCTTGGCTCTTTTATGACTCGTGGACTTCAACTCCCAGAATTCCTGAGCCAGCACAACTGAGCCAAGGTTGCCTCCCCCTGGACTAAACATTTCCAATTCCAGCAACCGTTCCTTATATGTTTTAGCCTCCAGCCCCCTGATCATCTTTGTTGCTCTTCTCTGCCCTCTTTCCAGAGTCTCAGCATCTTTTTTACATCGTGGTGACCAAAACTGGATACCGTATTCCAGGTGTGGCCTTACCAAGGCCTTGTAAAGTGGTATTAACCCTTCACCTGATCTTCATTCTCTCCTTCTGTTGATGCAGCCCAGCACTGTGTTGGCCTTTTTGGGCAGCTGCAGCACAACGGCTGGCTCCTATCGAAGGGATTGTCCACTTAAATATGTTTACAAATGTTTGCAAGTCGAGGAACTTTGTTGTCCTCTTTCTTTTGCCAGATGAGGAGAGCCCCAGTTCCAAAGATGTGACGGCCGAGACCACCAGCTCGGAAGAGGAACAGGACCCCAGTAGCTTCCTCCCCATCGGCCGCCCCTTCGCCCAGAACCAGATCGGCGAGAGCCCCATGGACGGCCGAGCTATGAGGCGCTCCAGTCAAGGCTCCTTCACCAGGGCCAGCCTGGAAGACCTGCTCAGCGTGGACCCCGAGGCCTATCAAAGCTCCATGTGGCTGGGCACTGAGGATGGCTGGTAAGGAGACCCTGCCCTGGCATCTCTCCGGGTTTGGGGCTAATGGGCGGTGTCAGAACCCCCGTTTCTCCTGAGTGTCCAGACGAGAAAGAGGCTCCCTAAGCCAGGGGTCTTCAAACGTGATCCTTTTAGGACTTGTGGCCTTCCACTCCCAGAATTCCCCAGCCAGCATGGATGGGCTTCACCTAAAATTCCTGTCAGTGTGGATGGACTTCAACTCCCAGCATTCCCCAGCCATCCAGAAACAGTGCCCTAAGCCAGGGGTCTTCAAGCCACTAGTATGTAAAATGAGAGCAAGGCCCACTCCTTTCTAGCACTGAGGGTGTTACCTAGTTGGGTCATGAAACGTCTGCAAGAAAACCACCCAGCTCAGAGAGCAGCAAGGATCCCACAGCTTTTCCTTCCTTCCTTCCTTCCTTCCTTCCTTCCTTCCTTCCTTCCTTCCTTCCTTCCTTCCTTCCTTCCTTCCTTCCTTCCTTCCTTCCTTCCTTCCTTTTAGCACTGATGGTGTTGCCTAGCTGGGTCACAAAACATCTGCAAGGAAACAACCAAGCACAGAGAGCACCAAGGACCCCACAGTCTTCTTCCTCCTCCTCCTCCTCCTCTCTCTTCTCCACAATCCCCCCTCCCTTCTAGCACTGAGGGTGTTACCTAGTTGGGTCATGAAACGTCTGCAAGAAACCAGCCAAGGTCAGAGAGCAGCAAGGATCCCACAGCTCTTCCTTCCTTCCTTCCTTCCTTCCTTCCTTCCTTCCTTCCTTCCTTCCTTCCTTCCTTCCTTCCTTCCTTCCTTCCTTCTTTCTAGTACTGATGGTGTTGCCTAGTTGGGTCATGAAACGTCTGCAAGAAACCAGCCAAGGTCAGAGAGCAGCAAGGATCCCACAGCTCTTCCTTCCTTCCTTCCTTCCTTCCTTCCTTCCTTCCTTCCTTCTAGCACTGATGGTGTTGCCTAGTTGGGTCAGGAAACGTCTGTAAGAAACCAGCCAAGCTCAGAGAGCAGCAAGGATCCCACATTCCTCCTCCCTCCCTCCCTCCCTCCCTCCCTCCCTCCCTCCCTCCTTCCCTCCCTCCCTCCCTTCCTTCCTTCCTTTCTTCTAGCACAGATGATGTTACCTAGTTGGGTCACGAAACGTCTGCAAGAAACCAGTCAAGCTCAGAGAGCACCAAGAATCCCACAGCTCCTCCTCCTCCTCCTCTTCTTCCTCCTCCTCCCCCCCCCCCCACGAGTCTAGTACAGTTTTTCATCTCTCATCTCTGTGAAATCAGCCCGATGCCCTTTTTTGCCTTGATTTGCCTCCGGATCCGGACCTCACATCTCTCCCCTTTGGATTGCAGCATCCACGTCTATCAGTCTTCAGACAACATTCGCAACAGGAAGAACAGCCTGAAGATGCAACATTCGGCCTCCGTCACCTGCATTTTGTAAGTGTCAAGGCACATTTAGGGGGCACTGACCACATACAGCCCATGCCCCACTAGGCTGGACCGGTTGCTATTCCGTGCGGTTTAAGGAGAAATCTGGTTTTGCCGTCCACGGTAAAGGAATGAATCGAAAAAGAGATTTAGCGAAGGGTGGAGAGTTTAGAGCAGGGGTCTTCCAACTTGGCCCTTTGATGACTTGTGCCTGGCTGAGGAATTCTGGGAGTTGAAGTCCACAAGTCATCAAAGGGCCAAGTTGGAAGACCCCTGGTTTAGAAGATGTTTTGAACATGGGACGAGCGAATTGGATCTGGGGGGGGGAGGAAGGGAAGCATCCATCACGATTGGATCTGGGGGGGGGGAGGAAGGGAAGCATGGGCTGCTCCATGACTTGAATGGTTCTCCTTCCCATAAACCATGGACAGGCTGTCTCTTGACCTTTTAGGGGCCTCCATTCCAGGAGGATGTCAAGCCAAGAATGGACAACCATTTGGCTGGTGTGCTTTGAGGATTCCTAACTTGGGCCAGAGGTTGGACTAGAAGACCTCCAAGGTCCCTTCCAGCCCCAGGAGTCTATGATACTATGACCTCCAAGGTCAACTTCCCCACCTTAAGAGATTATGCTTCTGTGACCTCCGAGGTCCCAACCCTAGGAGACTATGCTTCCGTGACTCCTAAGATCCTTTCCCTCCCTAAGAGTCTATGGTTTTGACCTCCAAGGGTTCCTTCCTGCCCCAGGAGTCTATGATACTGTGACCTCCGAGATCAACTACCCACCCCAGAAGTCTATGCTACTGTGACCTCCGAGGTTCCAACCCTAGGAGACTATGCTTCTGTGACTCCTAAGGTCCTTTCCCACCCTAAGTGTCTATGATCTTGACTTCCAAGGGTTCCTTCCAGCCCCAAGAGTCTATGATACTGTGACCTTCAAGGTCAACTTCCCACCCTAGGAGACTATGCTACTGTGACCTCCAAGGTCCCAACCCTAGGAGACTATGCTTCTGTGACTCCTAAGGTCCTTTCCCACCCTAAGTGTCTATGATCTTGACTTCCAAGGGTTCCTTCCAGCCCCAGAAGTCTATGATACTGTGACCCCCAAGGTCAACTTCCCACCCCAGGAGTCTATGCTTCTGTGATCTCCGAGGTCCCAACCCTAGGAGACTGATTTATTTATTTTTTTCTAAGCCTTTGCCATTTCAGTTGTGGGACTGGATCAGAGCCGATCAGCAAATAAAAAGCATTTAAGAATGTATTTGGGATGACACACTCCAGGCTTAGGACTCAATGGAGATTAATTATTTTTTTAACTGCTGCTCTGGCTACCATCATATTACGTGTGGATGGGTTTCCGAGCAGCCCAGATTTATCTGACGTAAAGTGTGTGGTTCCTTTCCACACCCCTCAATATTATTGTAATTTATTTTAGAGAGGGGAAAAAAAATGTGGGATAGCATAGAACTGTCCTGCGTTATTGGGAAGTTGGGAAGCATATCGATTTGATAAAACCACTGTTATCCTTCTACAGGTATCTTGATAACCAGGTGTTCGTGTCTCTGGCCAATGGAGAGCTGGTCGCCTATCAGAGGGAGGCAGGTAAAAAGCTTGAATATAAATACCTGCCACTTAAGGACACCTTGCCTTCTCCGTTGCTTTGGCTGCGAACGTGGCCCAGGATAATTTTCTCCTATTTCTCCCACCCTTGCAGAACTACACCTCCCATCACCCCCACCCAGCAAAGCCCTGGCCACTTCTGCTTTCCTGTTCTGGATGGGTTGAGAATGTTGGGGCTGGCAGTCCCACAACCCTTGGGGGGCGGGGGGACACCAGATGGAGAGAGGTGACCTTGCAACATTGGAAGCACGTGTGAACCCTATTCCCATTTCAGACAGCCATTTGTCTGAAATGGTATAGGGTTTCCTGCCTGAGCAGAGGGTTGGATTAGATGACCTCCAAGGTCCCTTCCAACTCTTTTCTATTCCAAGAGACTGGACAGCCATTTGTCTGAAATGGTCTAGGGCAGTGGTTCTCAACCTGTGGGTCGGGACCCCATTGGGGTCGAACGACCATTTGACGGGGGTCGCCAAACAACGCAGTCCGCCATTTTTTCCCCCTTTTCCTTAGCTGTGCTCCTCCCTTTTATTCTATTGGCTTTTGAAAGCCAGTAGAATAGACTCTCTTGAATAGAGTCTAATTCTATTGGCTTTCAAAAGCCAATAGGAATTGTCCAGGCTGTCTCTGCCCTGCTGAGCCCGCCAAAAGTCCCGTTCTGCAAACGGGGCTGCACCAGTTGAGTAGTCCTCGACTTATGACCGGTTGAGTAGTCCTCGACTTATGACCGGTTGGGGGTCGCGGCATTAAAAAGGTTGAGAACCACTGCTATAAAGCCTACGCACAAGGAATCTTTTCAACTCAAGGTTACACCTGCTAGGAGTTAGCTGACTGTACTCAAGGGAGGTTGAACATAGTAGCTCCTTTGTGGCTACTAGGGATTCCAGGCTGATCCCTCTTTTGACCCCGCCTCCAGGTTCACCCTCTCCTCCTCCTACGACCACATCACCCAAATAGCGAGGCGTCTTCCACGAAGAAGCAAAACGCAGCTTGCCTATCTCCTTTCTTTTTTCCAGGACGCTTTTGGGATTCTCACAACTCCAAATCTCTCTTGTTGGGCTCTCCGGGCAGCCCCGTAACCAAGATGGTGGCCGTGGGCGGGAAGCTCTGGTGTGGATGCCAGAACCGAATCGTTATCCTCAAGACTTCTGCGCTGCTTCAGGAGGTAAGAAGGAACCAATTCTAGCTCCACCAGCTTCTGCAGGCAACATCAACAGCAGGTGGATACCTGCAACCAGATTCCTCCAGGGTTTTGCAAGGGATCTTGGGGAACCAGGAGATCAGTGGTGATAGGGTTGGAGACCCCATGCCCATAGCTGACTTCGGGCTTCTAAAATAACACATACAAGGTTGTTGAGCAGGATCCATCTTCCCATCCTGAATGCTTGATCTTTTGGTGCCTGTTGTTGGGAGGGGAAGTGAAAGAGTCTGCAGGTACAACACCCAACAAAGCAAAGACTTGGAGAGAGAAACATGTACAGCTAGTCCAGGGGTAGGCAACCTTGGCTCTTTTATGACTCATGGACTTCAACTCCCAGAATTCCTCAGCCAGCATGGCTCAGCTTGGAAACCTCGCCCTTTCCCCTCAGCATGGCTGGCTCAGGAATTCTGGGAGTTGAAGTCCACGAGTCATGGCCATAGTTCCCCCATGCTGGCTGAGGAATTCTAGGAGTTGAAGTCCACGAGTCATGAAGGGGCCATAGTTCACCTGTGCTGGCTGAGGAATTCTGGGAGTTGAAGTCCACGAGTCATGAAGGGGCCCTAGTTCCCCCATGCTGGCTGGGGAATTCTGGGAGTTGAAGTCCATGAGTCATAAAAGAGCCAAGGTTGCCTACCCCTGAGCTAGTCCTTAACTTACGACCAAAACTGAGCCCAAAATTTCAGTTGCTAAGCAAGACAGTTGTTAAATGCATTTTGCCCCACTTTACAACCTTGCCACCATTGTTAAGAGAATCGTTAGGTTAGTGATACAACTATCTAGCAAATCTGGCTTGCCCCACTGACTTTGCTTGTCAGAAGATCATAAAAGGGGATCGATCACATGACACACGCACACACACCCGGGACTCTGTGACCGTCATAAATATGAGTCAGTTGCCAAGTGTCTGAACTTTGATCACATGACTATAGGAGTGCTGCAGTGGTCGTAAGCATGAAAAACGGTCCCAGGGCACTTTTTTCAATGTTGTCGTAACTTTAAACGGATACTAAACAAACTGTTGTAAGTCCAGGACGCCTTATACTCACTTATTCCAGTGGCTGTCATAATTTGAAATGGTGGCTAAACAAATGCTCATAAGTTGGACAATAGTTTGTCTAAAATGGTATAGAGTCTCCTGCCTGAGCAAGGGGTTGGACTAGAAGGCCTCCAAAGGTCCCTTCCAACTTTATTATTCTATTCTATCCTATCCTTATCCTATTCTATTCTATTCCATTCCACTCCATTCCATATTCTGTTCTGTTCTATATTCTGTTCTATATTATTATACTCTATTCTACTCTATACTCATTCCATATTCTATTCTGTTCTATTCTATTCTATATTTTCTATTCTATTCTATATTTTCTATTCTATTCTATTCTACATTTTCTATTCTATTCTATTCTATATTTTCTATTCTTTCTATTCTATTCTGTATTTCTATTCTATATTTTCTATTCTATTCTATATTTTCTATTCTATTCTATATTTTCTGTTCTATTCTATTCTATTCTATTCCTGTTCTGTATTTTATTTATTCTATTCTGTTCTATTCTATTCTATATTTCTATTCTATTCTATTCTGTTCTGTCCTGTTCTATATTCTGTTCTATATTATTTTACTCTATTCTACTCTATACTCATTCCATATTCTATTCTGTTCTGTTCTATTCTATTCTATATTTTCTATTCTATTCTATTCTATATTTTCTATTCTATTCTATATTTTCTATTCTATAATTTCTGTTCTATTCTATTCTACTCTATTCTATTCCTGATCTATATTTTATTTATTCTATTCTGTTCTATTCTATTCTATATTTCTATTCTATTCTGTTCTGTCCTGTTCTATATTCTGTTCTATATTATTTTACTCTATTCTACTCTATACTCATTCCATATTCTATTCTGTTCTGTTCTATTCTATTCTATATTTTCTATTCTATTCTATTCTATATTTTCTATTCTATTCTATAATTTCTATTCTATTATATTCTACTCTATTCTATTCCTGTTCTATATTTTATTTATTCTATTCTGTTCTATTCTATTCTATTGTGTTCTGTTCTCTATTCTATTCTATTCTATTCTATTCCATGTTCCATTCCATTCCATTCTGTTGAGACGTTCTCGTAAAGGACGCGAGTATCTTCATGAGAAATCAACCAGGTCTCTCTGCTCTCCTTCCCAGCACACATTTGTGGTCGGGCAAGACGGCACCCGCAGTGTGACGTGCCTGGTGACCTCCAGCGTCGGGATTTGGATCAGCCTCCAAGGCAGTGCCCAGGTCAGGCTTTATCATCCTGCCAGCTATGATCAGTTGGCGGAAGTGGACGTCACCCCTCCGGTCCACAAGATGCTGGCAGGTAAGGTCCTGGAGATCCGATGCCAGGCATGAGGTTGCGGTAGGTGTGTCTGTGTGTCAGCCTGCGTGTGTGTCTTTATGAGACGAAGTGGCTGGAAACACTCCCATCTAAGACAGTGTTTCTCAATCTTGGCCACTTGAAGATGGGTGGACTTCAATTCCCAGAATTCCCCAACCAGCACGCTGCCTGGAGAATTCTGGGAGTCAGAGGAGTCAGAGTCCAACTCTGCTGACTGGAGAATTCTGGGAGTTGATGTCCACCTGTGCTGGCAATAACAATAGCAGCAGTAATAATAATAATAATAATAATAATAATAATAATAGTAATAATAATAGTAATAATAATACTGCCTATCCCAGGTCCTGGGTAAGGACTCGATAGGTAGACAAAATGCCAAATCCAGTCTGAACATCTGGCTGACTGTGCGATGATCAATAATAATAATAATAATAATAATAATAATAATAAGAAGAAGAAGAAGAAGAAGAAGAAGAAGAAGAAGAAGAAGAAGAAGAAGAAGAAGAAGAAGAAGAAGAAGAAGAAGAAGAAGAAGAAGAAGAAGAAGAAGAAGAAGAAGAAGAAGAAGAAGAAGAAGAAGAAGAAGAAGAAGAAGAAGAAGAAGAAGAAGAAGAAGAAGAAGAAGAAGAAGAAGAAGAAGAAGAAGAAGAAGAAGAAGAAGAAGAAGAAGCTGTTGCAAGAAGATTGCACAGACTGACTACAAGCAGCGGCATGACAAAGTAGCAACAATGGGGCATTGGAAGATCTGCAAAAAATATCATTTGCCTGTAAGCAAAAATTGGTGGGATCATAAAATAGAGAAAGTCATAGAAAATGATAAAATTAAACTGCTCTGGGACTTCAGAATTCAAACAGACAAGCACCTGCAACATAACACCCCGGACTTAACAATTGTCGATAAGAAAGACAAAAAAGTCTGGATAGTGGACGTGGCAGTGCCTGGAGACAGCAGAATAGACGAGAAAGAACTGGAGAAGATAACAAAATACAAAGACCTACAAATAGAAATAGAAAGACTGTGGCAAAAGCAAGCAAGGGTAGTACCAATAGTCATAGGCTCCTTGGGTGCAATCCCAAAACAACTGGAGCACCACTTGAACACCATTGGCATTGACAAATTCGCTATTAGTCAATTGCAAAAGGCAGCCTTCCATCCTGCGACGATATCTGTAATACCATCAAACATCCACATCTGCCTATCCCAGGTCCTTGGGAAGGACTCGATAGATAGACAAAATGTCAAATCCAGTCTGAACATCTGGCTGACTGTGCGATGATCCGTAATAATAATAATAATAGTAGTAGTAGTAGTACTAGTAGTAGTAGTAATTCATATACCCACATACACATATATATATGATCCATAGAAACAGTACCGCTAGTTCAGATGTGTACATATACATAGCGAGAAAAACAAATTTTGTGACTTTACCAAATGAATGGCATATGGAACAAAGCTGTATGTATGGATGGATGGATGAATGAATGGATGGATGAACGAATGAATGAACGAATGCTGCTCTGGATTTTTTATCTCTCCAGACTGCAGAGCAACACAGCATTGGGGGCTCTCCACAAAGGTGGAAACAAACAAGCCACGATCGTGTTTGCAACCGCCCTTTAAAAAAAAAGGCGCTGCATTCAGTCGTGTGGTTATAGCCACCCCCTTGATTTTTTCAGACAGAAAGAGAAACCAAGGCCAGACAAACCATCCTTCCTGGGCTTGGATTTTGAGGACCACCTGAAAAATGAACCGAAAGACTTTTAACCTTCATCTCTCCCCGGCTGTAGGATCAGACGCCATCATCCGACAACACAAGGCGGCTTGCTTGAGGATCACCTCCCTCTTGGCCTGCAAAGATCTGCTCTGGATCGGCACCAGTGCAGGGGTCGTGTTGACCCTCCCCATCACCGGCAACCCCGCTGCTTTGAAGACCCCTCCTCTGCCCGTTGGACTGTCCCAAGGCCACACCGGTCATGTCCGATTCCTCACGTCCATTGAGCTGCCCGAGGGGTTTAATGTTCTTTTTCCCCTGCCAGGAGAAGCAGGTGAGCAGATCAGAGGCTGAGCCAGATTGGATCTCCTCAAGAATGGATTCCGTGCAAGTAGTCCTTGTTTAATGTCTGCCTCACTGAGCGACCGAAATGAACGATGGGGCGGGGGAAAAGGAAACTTTTGTGACTTGCACGCACGACCTGAACGGTTGTGTGGAAACAAACACGGGACCCCAAAACCAATCATCAAGGCCTAGGGAAGTCACAGGCAGTCCTCGGCTTACAACAACTCACTTAGTGACGGTTCAGAGTTACAACGGCACTAAAAAAAATGACTTAGGACCATTTTCACACTTAGGACTGCTGCAGCGTCCTCACGGGGACGGGATCAAAATTCAGATGACTCATAGTTATGACGGTCACAGTGTCCCGGGGTCACGTGATCCCCTTTTGCTCAGGCAGGAAACCTTACACCATTTCGGACAAATGTCCAGTCTCTTCTTAAAAACTTCCAGTGTTGGAGCATTCACTGCTTCTGGAGGCAGGTGGTTCCACTGGTTAATTGTTCTCACTGTCAGGAAGTTTCTCCTTAGTTCTAGGTTGCTTCTCTCCTTGATGAGTTTCCATCCGTTGCTTCTTGTCCTGCCTTCAGGCACCTTGGAGAATAGCTTGGCTCCCTCTTCTTTGGGGCAGCCCCTGAGATATTGGAACAATACTGTCGTGTCCCCCCTCGTCCTTCTCTTTGTTAAACTAGACATAACCAATTCCAGCAGCCGTTCCTTGTATGTTTTAGCCTCCAGTCCCCTGATCATCTTTGTTGCTCTTCTCTGTACTCTTTCTAGAGTCTCAGCATCTTTTTTACATATTTCCCTTGAGTAGTTCTTTATTTAATTAGCCATGCAAATTCAATCAAGAATTATGTGTGTGGAAATCATTATTCTAAGAATTACACAGCCTCCAGTCTCCTGATCGTCTTTGTTGCTCTTCTCTGTACTCTTTCTAGAGTCTCAACATCCTTTTTACATCATGGTGACCAAAACTGGATGCCATATTCCAAGGGTGGCCTGACCAAGGCCTTGTAAAGTGGTATCAACACTTCACCTGATCTTGATTCTATCCCTCTGTTGATGCAGCCCAGCACTGTGTTGGCCTTTTTGGCAGCTGCAGCACACGGCTGGCTCCTATTTAAGGGATTTGTCCACTGGGACTCCGAGGTCCCTCTCACAGTTGCTACTATTGAACAAGGAACCCCCTATACTATACCTGTGCATTTGGTTTTTCTTGCCTAAATATAGAACCTTCCTAATTAGCAAACCTCAAGTTACAGGTCATCCTTGATTTAACAACCACCATTCAGGGCAAAATTTCTGCCGCTAAGCAAGTCAGTTCTTCAGTGAGCTTTGCCCCATTTTACGACCTTGCCACCGTTGTTAAGCAAATCACTGCATTTAAGCCAGTAACACGGTTGTTAAGTGAATCTGGCTTCCCCCAGTGACTTTGGCTTGTCAGAAGCTCGCGAAAGGGGATCATGTGACCCTGGGACACCGCAACCATCCTAAGTACATGCCAATTGCCAAGCCTTCGAATTTTGATCACGTGACCAGGGGGAATACTGCGATGGTCGTAACTGAAAAATCAATGATTCCTTTAATATTATTACGTAACAACCTCTGCCTATTCCAGGTCCTTGGGAAGGACTCGGTAGGTCAGTGGTTCTCAACCTTTTTAATGCCGCGACCCCCCCAACCGGTCGTAAGTCGAGGAATACTCAACCGGTCGTAAGTCGAGGACTACTCAACTGGTGCAGCACCGTTTGCAGAATGGGACTTTTGGCGGGCTCAGCAGGGCAGAGACAGCCTGGACAATTCCTATTGGCTTTTGAAAGCCAATAGAATTAGACTCTATTCAAGAGAGTCTATTCTATTGGCTTTCAGAAGCCAATAGAATAAAAGGGAGTAGCACAGCTAAGGAAAAAGGGGAAAAAATGGCGGGCTGCGTTGTTTGGCGACCCCCGTGAAATGGTCGTTCGACCCCAAATGGGGTCCCGACCCACAGGTTGAGAACCACTGTGGTAGGTGGAGAAGAGTGCCAAATCTCATCTAAACATCTGGCTGATTATGCAGCCAATCGCAATAATAATGTCAGTCTTAGCTCGTGCAAGAAAAGTGCAGAAACTGATTGTAAACAATGATGTAGTCACAAAAATCCCTCACTGTAACATCTGGGGAAAAAAAATATCATGTGCTCATAATGAAAAATTGGTGGGAACAGAGAGTTGAAAAAGTAGTCCAAAATGAAGGAAGTTAAAATATTGTAGGATTTCTGAATACAAACTAAGTCTTGGCACGTAACGCACCAGATTTAACTGGGTGGTTAAACAGTCGCTTTTTTTCAGTGCCGTTGCAAACTTTTGAGTGGTCACTAAATGGACTGCGAGTCGAGGGCTGCCCCTACGGTGCATTTGGTTTTCCTTGGATAGATTTAGACTAGCATGGCGCAGAATTGTGTCTTGATCAACTACATCTCTCTCTCATACACCCACACCTCTTTCCCCGTACAGGTGCGGAAAAATCGAGCGACTTGGACAAACGGGATGCGACGCGACACCGGCCTTCCAAGTCCAAAATGCTGGTGGTCAGCGGCGGAGACGGCTACGAGGATTTCAGACTCACCAACAGCAGCGAGACCGTCGGCCGGGATGACAGCACCAACCACCTCTTGCTCTGGAGGGTCTGATGTGGGTCAGAACGGGGTGGCCCCCCTGATTGTGGGGCAAGGCAGAGAGAGAGCAAGAGAGACAGACCCGAATTCCCGTCCTCGCCGTTCACACCTGAACGGGTGAATTTCTTTAGCTGTGCCTCATCCTCCCTCTCGACTGTCTCGTACGTGTGATCGCAACCCGGACCTACGGGGGGGGCGCCGTGCCTTGAGGAGGATTGTCGCCGATCCCCCGCCGCCGACCGACCCCCTTAGAACGCACGTCCCTATTGCACGCCTCGCGCTTACCGCTGTCTCTAAGTGTAACGGGGAGGCGCCCGCACGCACGCGCCCGTGGGTGCGAGAGCTGGAGGAGGGCCTGAGGGGGCCACGCTGTCACACGGAGGCCCCGTGGGAAGGCCCAAAGGTGCACCTCCGGCCCCATTTACGAGGGGATAGTCCGCTTTGCCGAAACGATTCGGTGAGACGCCCCCCCCCCCGAGGGATTGGACCTTGTGTCGATGATGGTCTTCTAAGCCACCTCAGGAGGCTTCGACGAGATTGAGACCTGATTCCAGAATTCTGTTCTCCATCCAGACTTTGGTTCCCTCACGTGCTTGGAATTCTGGAATTCCAAATCCAGAATGCCACCCTTAGCCTCCTGACCCTTCGCACGCCAGGATCTTCCGATTCGCCGTTTCACCACCATCTAGGGATTTCTCTCCCTCGTCGCCAGGCGACCAATAACTCGAGGGGGGGCTGTGTTGCTTGCCCGTTGGTGCGCGTGTTGCGTCTTTGTGTAAAATAATCTTTATTTATTGTTGATCGGAGCAAAGAGGGGCTGTTTCGGGCCGCAAGAGAGAGAAACGAGAGGGCTGAAGATGCTTATGGCACGTTTCCTCGTCCCGGACAGATACGGTCTGAATCATGATTACACGGAAAAGTCCTCGCTTTACGGCAATGGGAGAAGTTGCCTCGGTGCGTACCGGAAGTTACAGCCTGTTGCGTTGGAGTCCCTCCAGAGTAGCTGAAATGTGTATGTGTGTGTATGTTTGTTTATCAAGGGCTGACTGGGACAAAAGAAATTGTGGGTGAAGACAGTTCACAAGGGTTTGGACCGGTTGGTTTCTCTCAACCTGGGTAATTTTAAAACCGGTGGGCTTCAGCTCCCAGAATTCCCTGGCCACCCGGAGAATGCTGGGAGCGGAAGTCAGAACAATAGAATAACAGTTGGAAGGGTCCTTAGAGATCTTCTAGTCCAACCCCTTGCTCTTATAGGAAACCCTCTATACCAGGGGTAGGCAACCTTGGCTCTTTTATGACTCGTGGACTTCAACTCCCAGAATTCCTGAGCCAGCCATGCTGAGGGGAAAGGGAGAGGTTTCCAAGCTGAGCCATGCCGGCTCAGGAATTCTGGGAGTTGAAGTCCCCGAGTCATGAAGGGGCCATAGTTCCCCCATGCTGGCTCAGGAATTCTGGGAGTTGAAGTCCCCAAGTCATGAAGGGGCCATAGTTCCCCCATGCTGGCTGAGGAATTCTGGGAGTTGAAGTCCCCGAGTCATGAAGGGGCCATAGTTCCCCCATGCTGGCTGAGGAATTCTGGGAGTTGAAGTCCACGAGTCATGAAGGGGCCATAGTTCCCCATGCTGGCTGAGGAGTTCTGGGAGTTGAAGTCCACGAGTCATGAAGGGGCCATAGTTCCCCATGCTGGCTGAGGAATTGTGGAAGTTGAAGTCCACGAGTCATGAAGGGGCCATAGTTCCTCCATGCTGGCTGAGGAATTCTGGGAGTTGAAGTCCACCCATCTTAAAATTGCCCAGGTTGGGAAAAACCCGGGAGAGTTGCCATACAGAGCAGGCCTACCAAATCCTGACCGTTGCATTTTCCTTGGTGCTTCCTCGCCGGGGCATCAGGGAGCGAGGAGGAGAGGGTTACAGCCCCCCCCCCACAAGCCTTGTACTTTGTACAGTATTTATATTTTGTGTTTTTTTTTAAATGCCAGCTCTTCGCGGTTTGCAGAAAGGGACGAAGAGGCGCGGAAAGTTTAGCAGCACTTAATTTGCAGGTTGCTTTTTGTGGAACGTCAAGGTGGGGGGGCCTCCACCCCCCAAAGAAAGAAATACAACACACACACACACAAAGAGACACACCCCTCCAAATAGCTGTTGTGTTTGTTATCCTCTGCTGCCCCAGAAACTCAGGAGAGAAGCAAGACTGCAAAGGAAGCAGCAGGAAACCTAGAATGAGGGTCTGTTCATCACCTGGACTTGGTTACGAGAAGAAATTGGAAAGAGACAATTACTGGAGAATAAATGAGAATTTCTAGGGCTGAATTTTAGAGTCTATCCGGTGTTCCTTTGGCCATATACTTCTAGAGAACTTCTTTGCTCATCCAGGGTGGACTGGCCGGCATAGAAATTGTGCTACAACCGGTCGTGATTTGCAACCGTCACCCCTTTAAATCTGAGACCGTGCAGATTGCCAAAGATGCTGAAATGCAAAGCTGGTTAGTTAGCAGACCACCTGTGAAGAATATCATAGAAGTCAACCAACTTGGATAGCAGTAACTCAAGCCAAACTTAAGGGATCGACGATGCTCTCTGAGATCGGTTGTCCCTCAGGCGCTTTTTTTTTTCAGGAAGCAACTAAACTTCCTTGTTTGTTTGTTTTGAAGACGTGTTGCTTCTCCTCTCGGAAGCTTCTTCAGCGCAGAGCTGAAGAAGCTTCTTGGATGAGGAGCGAAACGTCTTCGAAGAAGGAAAGTCCAGTTGCCTCGTGAAAAAAAAAGCGCCTTTGGGATAACGATGACCTGGAGCATGGAGAATCTCCATGGACAGCTGAGCTGGGTGGTTTTCTTGCAGACGTCTCGTGACCCAACTAGGTAACACCTTCAGTGTTAGAAGGGAGGGGAAGAACATTCCACAGAGCCTTCTATCACCAGTGATGTTTCTAAGTTGGGTCATGAAATGTCTGCAAGAAAACAACTAAGTGCAAAGAGCACTAAAGACCCCCCCAGTTGTTGTTGTCTCCCACTCCCAGCACTGATGATGTTACCTAGCTGGGTCATGAAACATCAGCAAGAAAACAACACAGCTCAGAGAGCACCTAGGATCCCACATTCTTCCTCCTCCTCCCCCCCCCTTCCCACTCCTTTCTAGCACTGATGGTGTTCCCTAGGAGGGTCATGAAACGTCTGCAAAAAAACCACCAAGCTCAAAGAGCACCCAGGACTCCACAGCTTTCTTCTTCTTCTTCTTCTTCTTCTTCTTCTTCTTCTTCTTCTTTTTCCTTCTTCTCCTTCTTCTTCTTCTTCTCCTCCTCTTCCAGTTCTTCTTCCAGTTCTTCTTCTTCGCCTCCTCCTCCTCCTCCCTTCCCACTCCCAGCACTGATGATGTTACCTAACTGGGTCATGAAACGTCAGCAAGAAAACAGCTCAGAGAGCACTTAGTACCCCACATTCCTCCTCCTCCTCCTCCACTCTTCCCACTCCCTTCCAGCACTGATGATGTTACCTAGTCAGGTCACGAAACGTCTGCAAGAAAACCACCCAACTCAGAGAAGCACCCAGGAACCTCACAGTTTTAACCTTGAGTGACAAATATTCTCTTCCTTTGGTGCCAATCTTAAGGCTTTGAAACATTATTCCCCAGAAAAGATGATTTGGAGCCCAAATTGTGCACTTGCTTCCAGTCTAAATAATACATTTCCTACTACAGATTTTCTTGTCCTTTCTCCATATACCTGAAGACGTAAAATCATGCTGTCTGGCGAGGGAGCTTCCTAACTCCAAAACTTTGGAACTAAACCGAAAATGTAATTTTACCCAGTCGGTTTTGAAACGAGACCCGTGGCTCGTTCTTCCCTTGACTTCTGCACTCCTCCGTTATTGCTGATGTTTGAATCTGCGGCACAAAACAGAACACCTAAATACTGGAGCTTAACGTTCAATTCAAATGGATTTAACCTAGATTTTGTTCAACTTCCAGATTTATTTGTTAATCGTGGTCCATTTCAAGATACTGTTAGGATGGGGGGGGTTGTAAAACCCTCCTACGTTTGACAATAGTAGCATCACTTCCTTGGCTGAGCTTGAAAAGCCAGCCCTCGGTTTATTAGTACTCGGAAAGGACACCACTAGGAAATCCCAAACAGAAAACAGTTGGGAAGCAGACAGTCGCAAGCGTTCTGTTTTTGAGGCTGTGAAAGGAACGTGGATGCGCCCGTAGAGTCCCCAGAAATTAAGCTGGCAAGTATCTTTCTAGAGCAGTTTGTCTGCAACTTTTAAGCCGGGTGGATTTTCAACTCTTGAGATCTCCTGGTGGTCTCTCGTCTACGCTTGGCTTTTTGAAGAGCAAACCACAATCAGATGGCGGTGAGCTTTTGAAGTCTCCTTCAAATGCTGGGGACTCCGCGAAGACCTTCATCTTTGTTTTGTTAGCCACATCGAAGGGATCTGCCCTTGCCAACTTCTAGAACTTTCCATGTGAATCTCTCACAGGCCTCTTAACAAAGGCCGATTCTCCTGAACATTCACGCAAAGCCTCCTTTACAAACGTGCCAAGATTTGTGTTGGCCTCTTTATCCATCTCCATTTCCCTGAGGGCCAAAAGTCTTGCAAAGCCGTCCAACGTCGTGAGCTTTCGGCCATCACCGTCCCAAGATGGACACCTCCAGCAAAGAGGTCAGAAATTCAAGATGGATGCCATTGTTCGGACCGCCATCTTGACTGTTTCAATGCCCTGTACATCATTATTATTATTTTTCCCCCACTGGGTCTCCTGGCCAAATAGATTTTTGAACATACAGGTAGTCCTCAACTTACGACATGTTTGCTTAGTGACCAAGTTACAACGGCGCTGAAGGAGGCGACTTACGATTTTTTACCATGACCGTTGCCGCGTCTCCACGGTCCACGTGATCCACCTTCAAACGCTGGACAACTGGCTCATATTTGCGACGGTCGCAGGGATCCCCTTTTGCCACCACGTGACAAAGTCAACGGGGAAGGCAGATGTAAACAACCAGGTTACTAACTGAAGAAGTGGAGTGATTTACTTAAGAACCATAGGCAGAAAGGACGTAAAACGGGCCAAAATCCATTGAGCAACTGTCTTGCTTAGCTCCGTTGCGGTCGTAAGTTGAGGATTGCCCGTATTAGCCCCAAACCACTCTAGCTTGCAGAAAGGAATAGATTTAATCCAGGTCAACCTTCACCATTTATTTTCAGTTCTTTTTTTAGACAGGTATCTCACCTGGCCTTTATTCTTCCCTCGACATCCTTGGAGCTGTTCCAAAACTGTCTCCAAATTATAATTGTCTCCCAGGGTGGAAACAGAAATTACAACATGTCAGAGGAGACCTCCTACCACCTGTATTTATGCAGCATTTGATCCAATTTAGGGATTTTGTTTTGCCTGGCCTTGAATTCTTGTTTTTGTCTACAGCAGTGTTTCTCAACCTTGATGATTTTAAGGCATGTGGACTTCAACTCCCAGAATTCCCCTTGAAAGTCATAATTTCTCCACTTTGGCAACCGGAAGAGGTGTGGACTGATTGGCTGGAGAATTCTGGGTATTGAAGCCCACCCAATCTTCAAGTCGCCAAGCCTGAGAAACGCAGAAGCCGATACTGTACGAAACAGCCGTTTTTTTCCCCCAGTTTCTAAGACGATTTTATTATTATTATTATTATTATTTTATTCTTCTGTATTCCTGGATGAATCTTTCTCCACCCTGCATCCACCTTGACCACCCACGCTTCGTCCTCTCCTCCAAAGTTACGCAATTCCCCACACCAGAAAGCAAACGGCCTCATACTTTAACCTAAAGAGGAATTTTTTGAGGTCCATCTTCCCACAATAACTCCCATCATCGACCATGGACACCCCTGCCCTTAATTTTGCCCTTAGGACATATTTGGCAAGAAAAATAACTTTCTGCCCATGGTCAGAAGTGTCTTCTCCATGACTCGTCCCCCTGCACATGGCTACTGGATGGGAAGATTTCCAGACCAAACAGCCACACCAAGAAATTAAACTTCCAGCATGGACCCAACCACGAATGTTGAATCGTCCAGAATAATTTTGCAGGAGTCAAATCACTGCAGATGGCTGAAGGATTCTGTCCGGATTCTGATTTTGCCGTGCCAACAAAGGGAGGTGGCGTCCAGGCTGACGTAGACTCCCCCCCCCAATGTGGTTGGCAAATGCATCTTGCTTTTCTCCCATTTTGACCCCTCTTGGTGGGAGTTTCATTGACCCCTTTGTAAATATTGCTATATATATCTCACTTCCTCTGTAAATAACCCTTGAGTCTTTTGTTTTGTTTTGTTTTTTTGATGATGATGATGATGATCCAGGCGAATTTAATGGCATATTTTTATATATCTTTCAGGAGCACAAGCGAGGGTTGTCGGTTCACAGTTTTAAGTTATAAAATAACACATTCAGCGTTGCGTGGAAGGTGAGAGTGTCGGAGCGAGGAGTTTGTTGCCGAAATGTTACCGGTTTTAAGCAAGGTGTTGATGATGTTGGTTGACGGTGGTGATGATGATGATGATGATGATGAATTTGGCTGGATTTTATTTCCCCCTTTTTCACCACTGTGGGTTCTTGGTCATTAAAAGTCACTGTTGTCAGAATCTGGCTTTGCAGTCCCTGTTCTTTGTCTTCCGGGGGGGGGAGAAGGGGGGGATTTTAGATCACCTGTCACCTGAATTTCAGCTCGAATGACTAAATTCTTCCAGATACGTCTCTGCAGCCCAGCTTGGATGGGAGATATGATAGGTAAAAATTAAAATAGGACCATCGAGGTACAGAGCCCCCCCCCTATGAGAAAGATGGGCGGTTAAAAGTTTGATATATAAATAAATATAAATAAATACAAGTAAAGTAAAAGTACCAAGTCAAGAACGGTACAGAGAAGCAACCTAGAACAAAGGAGAAATTTCCTGACGGTGAGGACAATTAACCAGTGGAACTCCTTGCCTCCAGAAGTTGTGGGTGCTTCATCACTAAGAAGAGACTGGACAGCCAATTGTCTGAAATGGCCTCGAGGGTTTCCTGCCTGAGCAGGGGGTTGGACTAGATGACCTCCAAGGTCCCTTCCAAGTCTGTTATTCTGTTTTCCAAAGCGCCAGAAGGCAGGACAAGAAGCAACAGATGGAAGCAAGGAGAGAAGCAGCCTGGAACTAAGGAGGAATTTCCTGACAGGGAGAACAATTAACCAGTGGAACAGCCTGCCTCCAGAAGTTGTGGATGCTGCATCACTGGAGGTTTTCAAGAAGAGATCGGACAACCATTTGTCTGGAATGGTATAGGGTCTCCTGCTTGAGCAGGGGGTGGTCTAGATGACCTCCAAGGTTTCCAATTCTGTAATTCTGTTATTCTGTTCTAATGTTGTGTATTTATATATCCATCCATAAAAAGTATTGTTTCGTATTTTGGGACAGTGAGGTGAAAACCATTGGACTTTGAATGGGTTCTTAATCTGTTTTTGAATCACTTTAATATCAGTTGTAAACAAGAAAGGCAAGCAAAATCCAGACAGAAATATCTAAAAAGTATTTTTCAGAGAAGTAGTTGGTTAGTCGCTTGCAATCAAAACAAGAAAAGGTCCTGTGGCACTTTTCAAAGTTATAATTAATGCCGTGTTTACACAACATGTTTGAACAGGGTGGTTGCAAACATGCTAAGTTTGTCCAGGATTAACCTCAGGTGTAGACAGACACACACAAATACACATACATTGCATTTCGGATACAACTACAGTGGCAAGAAAGAAAAAAAGAAAGAAAGGAAGGAAAGAAAGAAAGAAAAAGAAATATAGATAGATAGATAGATAGATAGATAGATAGATAGATAGATAGATAATAGATAGATAGATAGATAGATAGATAGATAGATAGATAGATAGATAGATAGATAGATAGGGGTGGAAGGATGGATAGTTAGAACTAGAAAGGGATAGATGATGGATTGATATAGTAGATAGATAGTAGATAGATAGATAGATAGATAGATAGATAGATAGATATGGGTGGAAGGATGGATGGATGGAACTAGAAAGGGACAGATGATGGATGGATAGATAGATATGGGTGGAAGGATGGATGGAACTAGAAAGGGATAGATAGATGATGGATGGATGGATAGATATGCATGGAAGGATGGATGGATGGAACTAGAAAGGGATAGATAGATGATGTATAGATAGATAAAGATTAAATGGATGGATAGGGATAGATTGGATGGATAGATAGATAGATAGATAGATAGATAGATAGATAGATAGATAGATAGATAGATAGATAGAGCTGAATAGGTAGACATAGATGGATAGAGATGGATGGATTTTCACATCTCCTGCAGCTTCCCCATCGTCACCTGATTAAAATCAGAGGCTTGGAAAATGGCATGTACTTAATGACAGTTGCAATCTTCCGGGGTCCCGTGATCCCTTTTTCGACCTTCTGGCAACGGCACTAGGGAAGCTGGATCCACCAAGCAACCGTGTTACCGGCTTAACCACTGCAACGCTCCCCTTAACAGCCGTGGCAAGGAAGGTCGTAAGCTTCCTTCACTCCCGCTTTGCTTCGCAGTGGAAATGTTGTCATCATGCATCCGCCGTCATTATACACCAAATGCAGCAGGGAAGGATTTGCAAGTCCTGGAAAGCTAGGAAGTCCATTTTATTTTTATTTTATTTTATTGATTAGCCCTCGGGCCATATTAAAAGTGCAAAGTCCCCGAAACAAATCTATGACTAAAGTTTGATAAAATGCCGTTTAAAAATGAAAGGGGAATAAAACAAAAACGAAAGGGGAATAAAAGGCAGCCTACAATAATTTAAAATAGAGATTAAAATAGGATGAAATTATATTTCGGGGTCACCCCTGCAATCTATCCCCAGCAATTTAAAGATTGGGTTTTGCTTGCCCCGCCGATGCGTCGTTCCCCCCTGCCTTGGCACTAAACAACGAAACAGATGTACATTGTTGTGCTAATAAGTGTCAAGTCTGCTGGCAAAGGACCAAGGTGGTTGTGTTTTTTTGCACCAACAGGCCTGTCTGTCTAGGCATCCCTCAAAAAGCCCGCCGGGGAGCACATTTCTTCAGTAAACTTGTCATCAAAGGAGCGAAAACAAGCCTCCGTGTGTAAAACCCATATTTTTAATAGCTTTGTCGGAATTTCCAGTCACAATAAAGGCTGTTTACGCTTCCTGCTGGACAAACGTTTTGCCCGAGTAAGCAAAATCTCCTGGATTTTTGGAGACTAAATGAAAATGGGAATACAACTCTGAAAGGGGGGGGGGGGTAAGGCTTTCTCACTTAATTTTGAGGAGTGGGCCAGAGGGTCAGACACAGTCCTCAACTTACGACCGGTCGCTTAGCAAGCTTTTGAAATGACCAAGGGACATACTTTGAGCTACTTAAAGACCAGGATCCGAAGTTCATGGGACTGCACTATGGGGGTTTGATGGCCCTTTGGGGTGTCTGACAGTCCAGTAACTGTGTTTTACGACGGTTTTGCTGAAAACTGACATGTACAGGTAGGCCTTGACTTACAACATTCATTTTAGTCACCATGTCACAAAAAAGACGTTGAGTGTTTGGAAAAAATTCAGAGAAGAGCAACTAAGATGATCAAAGGCCTGGAGACTAAAAGAACAGCTGCGAGATTTGGGTCTGGCTAGTCCAGGGGTAGGAACCTTGGCCCCTTCATGACTTGTGGACTTCAACTCCCAGAATTCCTGAGCCAGCATGGGGGAACTATGGCCCCTTCATGATTCGTGGACTTCAACTCCCAGAATTCCTGAGCCAACATGGGGGAACTATGCCCCCTTCATGATTCGTGTACTTCAACTCCCAGAATTCCTGAGCCAACATGGGGGAACTATGCCCCCTTCATGATTCGTGGACTTCAACTCCCAGAATTCCTGAGCCAGCATGGGGGAAACCATGGCCCCTTCATGACTCATGGACTTCAACTCCCAGAATTCCTGAGCCAGCATGGGGGAAAACTTTGGCCCCTTCATGACTTGTGGACTTCAATTCCCAGAATTCCTCAGCCAGCATGGGGGAACTATGGCCCCTTCATGACTTGTGGACTTCAACTCTCAGAATTCCTGAGGCAGCATGGCTCAGCTTGGAAACCTCTCCCTTTCCCCTCAGCATGGCTGGCTCAGGAATTCTGGGAGTTGAAGTCCATGAGTCATAAAAGAGCCCAGGTTGCCTACACCTGGGCTAGTCTAAAGAAAAGAAGAAATAGGGGGGACATGATAGCAGTCTTCCAGTATCTGAGGGGCTGCCACAAAAGAAGAGGGGGTCAGGTTGTTCACCAAAGCAACCAGAGGGAAGGACGAGAAACAATGGTTGGGAACTCATCAAGGAGAGAAGCAACCTGGAATTAAGGAGAAACTTCCTAACAGTGAGGACAATTAACCAGTGGAACAACTTGCCACCAGAAATTGTGGACGCTCCATCCCTGGAGGTTTTCAAGAAGAGACTAGAGACAGTCACTTGTCTGAAATGATATAGGGCAGTGATCCTCAACCTTTCTAATGCCGTGACCCCATAATACAGTTCCCCATGTTGTGGTGACCCCCAAGTGGGTGTGGCCACCAATAAGAGGGAGTAGGACAGCTAGGGAAAAGGGAAAAAAATGGCGGACAGCATGGTTTGGCGACCCCCGTGAAATGGTCATTCGACCACAATGGGGTCCCGACCCACAGGTTGAGAACCACTGGTATAAGGCAATGGTGGCGAACCTATGGCACGGGTGCCAGAGGCGGCACTCAGAGCCCTCTCTGTGGGCACGCGTGCCGTCGCCCCAGTCCTAGGCCTTCAGCTGAGTTTTATAAAACCTTTTCGCTTTAGGCCTCCGCCACCATGTGCAAAAAAAAAAAAAAAAAAAAAAGGTTCAATCAGTCAATTTCAACTTCTCACGGGAAAAAAAAAGATCTTGCAAAGTTGGAATTGATTGATTGAACTTTTTAGTCCCACCCAGTCTGCTGTTACCACTGCAGCCACGCCCACCAATGGGCCACACCCACCCGGCACTCGACGATGCATAAGTGGGTTTTGGGTTGCAGTTTGGGCACTCGGTCTCTAAAAGGATCGCCATCATTGGTATAGGTTCTCCTGCTTCATTGTGGTTGATCCTGGCTCAAGAAAGGATTGGACTAGATGACCTCTGATCTCCAAGGTCCCTTCCAACTTTGTTATTCTGTTCCATTCCATTCTATTCTCACTCTATTCTATTCTATTCCATTCCATTCCATTCCATTCCATTCCATTCTATTCTATTGCTATTCTATTCTATTCTATTCTATTCTATTCTATTCTATTCTATTCTATTCTATTCCATTCCATTCCATTCCATTCCATTCTATTCTATTCTATTCTATTCTATTCTATTCCCTATTCTATTCTATTCTGTATTTTATTATTCTATTCTATTCTATTCTGTATTCTATTATTCTATTCTATTTTATTATTCTTCATTATATACCCAGATGGGACACATAAACAAACAAATGTGGTCATTCAATTATCCCAGCCACTATTCTGGGTTTTCACAACCTACCAAGCCAGGATCGATCACAAACCAACTTTAAACATCTTTTACCCCTTCGGGCAAAGGCTGTTCCGCTCATATCTGCACCTCCTCCCAGATCCTGTGAAGCCCACTGCGCAAAATGGAGATGGAGGCACCCCAAGCCGGTTTCCCATCATCTATATAAACCTGGTTTAGGGAACTGACTCTATTTTTAGCCAGCTGGGGCTCTCTGCTTTGCTGACTCAGAAGCGAATCCGTAATGCAGACAAGAGTCTGACCTTGCGGGTAACATAATGGCCGTTTTGGGGGGGGGGGTGTTTCCCTGGGTGGCTGCTTTGTTTTCTCTTTGTGCTCTGAGGTTGGCCAGGGGGGAAGCAACAGGACCAGACTTGGGCGGGGGGGGGGGTATGTTTATTTACCTGTTGGTTGTGACTGTTGTGTTGTTGTTGAAGAGGAACGCTGGGCTTAGAGGTGAGCTAATAGCTGGATGGCAAACATGTTGATGAGCTGTTTAGAAGCCGGGTTTGGGGAAGATGGTGGGGCTGGGGGCTAAACCCTAACAGGAGGGGGTCAAGGAAGGGGAAGGATGGGGTGGGGGATTGTCATGGGCTGTCATGGGCAGGCTCCATTATGGTCCCTGTGCAATTTCTGCCAAGGGGCTGGACACATTATGAAAGAAAGAAAGAAAGAAAGAAAGAAAGAAAGAAAGAAAGAAAGAAAGAAAGAAAGAAAGAAAGAAAGAAAGAAAGAAAGAAAGAAAGAAAGGAGAAACAGGAAAAAGAGAGAAAGAGAAAGAAAGAAAGAAAGAAAGAAAGAAAGAAAGGTAGAAAGAAATGAAAAAGAAAGAAACAGGAAAAAGAAAGAAAAATGAAAGAAAGAAAGAGGAAGAAAGAGAAAGAGAGAAAGAAAGAAAGAAAGAACTTGTGATCTGCCCAGTTCTAGAGGAGGTAGGAGGCATAAAAATTTAAAAGAAAGAAAGAAAGAGAGAAAGAAAGAAAGAAAGAGAGAGAGAGAGAGAAACAGGAAAAAGAAAGAGAGAAAGAAAGAAAGGTAGAAAGAAATGAAAAAGAAAGAAATAGAAACAGGAAAAAGAAAGAAAAAGGAAAGAAAGAGAAAGAAAGAAAGAAAGAAAGAAAGAAAGAGAGAGGGAGAAAGAAAGAAAGAAAGAAAGAAAGAAAGAAAGAAAGAAAGAAAGAAAGAAAGAAAGAAAGAAAGAAAGAAAGAAAGAAAGAAAGAAAGCGTTGCTGGCTGGGGAATTTTGAAAATCGAAATCCAGGCTTCTTTCTTCAAGTAAATATTCAAGTAAGTATTTCAAGTGGCTAACATTGCACAGCCTTCTCCTTTTGATTTTTGCAGGTTTACAAGCCAAGGCGGAACAGCCATTTGTCTGCGATCGACTGATAATCCAGCCCCACCCAGGCCGAGGGTTGACTAGAAGACCTCTAAGGTCCCTTCCAACCCCAATGCTTCCTCCCAGGCTGTTATTCCCCGCCTTCTTTGCCCAAAGCAGGCCACAGTTGTGTAAAAGGAGAGCATTTTTTCCACCCAAAGCTAGCAAGATGTCTTAAGTGTCAAGGCTGTCAGCTTCTGAGGGCAACGTTTTGACGTTTATCCCTGGAATAAAAATCCACCTGGGTTTTCCCCAACAATCACAGTCATTGCGGGTGGGAGGGGGAAAAGCCTAACCGGGTTTCAAACAAACTTCCGTTTCGATCCAACTTAATTTAGAGCAGGGGTTCTCAATCTTGGCAACTTTAAGACTTGTGGACTTCAACTCCCAGAATTCCTCAGCCAGCTTTGCTGGCTGAGGAATTCTGGGAGTTGAAGTCCACAAGTCTTAAAGTTGCCAAGATTGAGAACCCCTGATTTAGAGTGAGGATCGTAGGTGCAGTTTCGCCACCTGCCCTCCAGGCGGCGTTTTCCTCCACCGTGCGGCTCCCGCACGGAGCGCGCGCGGGGGAGGCGTGGCTCGGAACGTTGAGTAGCCTTTCCATTGTGACGTCACAATGGAGGGCGGGGGGCGTGGGGGGCGTGGCCCGGCGTCACCCGGCAGCTTCGCAGTCCGGCTGCGGGCATCGTTCATTCATTCATAGAGGAGGAGGAAGAAGGACAACGCCGCCGGGGGCCTCCATCTCCCGTCCCAGCTCCCGGGATCCCGATCGATCAGTGGGATCGCTTTGCCAGGTAGGGAATCCTTTGTCGCTTGGCTCGCGCCGCGCCTCTGGGACTACAGTGCCCATCGTCCCCGGGAGGGTGGAAGCCCCATACGGCCATGGAAGAGGACGCGCGCTTCGTCTTCTCTTTAGACTAGAGAGAGAAGGATCGCCGGCTTGCGACCCGGGATGCCTGACTACAACACCCATCATCCCCTGGCGGGGGTCGAAAAGCCCCGTCCCTAGTGAGGAAAGGGCTTCCTACGGCCGCCTGCCCACCCTCGTGGCTTCTCTGCGCCCAGCGGGTCGCTGTCCGGGGTGGCTCTGAGTACTCCTCTACTCATCATCCTTGGCCAGCGATGGGAGATGTAGTCTTTCTGATCCGGCTGCCCTGGCCCGGCCATCCAGGCATGCCTGCTTGTCTCTGGCGGGCGAGAGGGTCCTGGGTTCGAGATCTCCCTGGTGGCCTTTGAGGGTGGCATCGGCCGCGGCCAGGCTGACTTTGGTGCTGCGTCCTTGCGGGTCTCCGCAGCGCTGCTGGTGCCGGATTAGGCCAAGCTGGGGGGGGGGGCTGGTCTCCAATAGCAACCAGCCAGCCAGGGAAATGCTGACATCCCCCCCCCCAGCGAGCTAGATGGCTGTAGTGAGGGCTGTACTGCTCCTGGACCTGGAGGCTCTGCCTTGCCTGGGCAATCCGATGAGTGTTGAGGGGGTGCCCGAAAGACTTGGTGGCGTCTAGGGATGCCCGCTAGATGCAGTCAAAAAAGGTAAGCTCAGCCTGCTTCTTATGCTTAAGGTGCTGGCCTAGAAACCAGGAGGCGGTGAGTTCTAGTCCTGCCTTAGGCAGGAAAGCTGGCTGGGTGACTTTGGGCCAATCACCAGGAGACGGTGAGTTCTAGTCTCGCTTTAGGAATGAGAGCCAGCTGGGTGTTTTTGAGCCAATCACCAGGAGACAGTGAGTTCTAGTTCTGCCTTAGGCAGGAAAGCCAGCTGGGTGACTTTGAGCCAATCACCAGGAGATGGTGAGTTCTAGTCTCGCTTTAGGAATGAGAGCCAGCTGGGTGTTTTTGAGCCAATCACCAGGAGACGGTGAGTTCTAGTTCTGCCTTAGGCAGGAAAGCCAGCTGGGTGACTTTGGGCCAATCACCAGGAGACGGTGAGTTCTAGTTCCGCTTTAGGAATGAGAGCCAGCTGGGTGACTTTGGGCCAATCACCAGGAGACGGTGAGTTCTAGTTTGGCCTTAGGCACTTGGCTGGGAAGCCTTGCCCCATTCCCCGGGGAGTGGGGAGTTCTAGTCCTACCTTAAACATGAAAGCCAGCTGGTTGAATTTGAGCTTGTGACACACACACTCTCTCTCTCTCTCTCTCTCTCTCTTTCTCTCTCTCTGAGCCCAGCCCACCTTACAGGGTTGTTGTTACGGGGAAAATAGGAGGTTGAAAGAATATTAGCGATGTTCGCCACCTTGAGTTACTCATCAAGGCAGGGAAAAAAAATACCTAATAAAATAAATTGAGCAACACAGTCAGGATTGCCGTGTTGTCCCTCCCGTTATTCCTTTTTTGACCGTACCTTGGAATGACATCACTTCCTTTTCCCCTTTCAAATTAATCTTTTAAAAAAAGATTTCTGCCAAGTTTTTGGTATTGATGGACAGGGGTCAGGGGGTTTCACCCGCTTTCTCCAACCTGGTGCCCCCAGCTGTGTGGGGTCTTCCCCCCCTCCC
>CM077921.1:124506871-124561871 GCA_039797435.1 Crotalus adamanteus
CTCTCTTCTTTCTTCCTTCCTTTCTCTCTCTTTCTCTCTCTCTCTTCCCTCCTCTCTCTCTTTCTCCTCTCTCCCCCCTCTCCTTCCTTCCTTCCTTCCTTCCTTTCTTCATTCCTTCTTTCTCTCTCTTTCTCTCTCTCCCTCCCTCCTTCTTTCCTCTCTCCCCCTCTCCCCCCCTCTCTCTTTGCTGGCATTTTTTACTGGGTTTTATTGATTCGATTAAATCAAATTTAAAGCTGCCTGGCTCTGAAAAAGGTTTAACGGAATATTTTCCAGCTGAACTGACATTTGTCCTGTCTCTGGGAGTGAAGCCGGAGGTTATGGAAGGAGAAGCGCTGGCCACGGAGTGCAAAGGATCCGTGGCGTTTGTTATTGCTGTTATTTCGGTGGCCTGGCTGGTTGTTTCGAAGGACACAGCAAAGGGACTTTGGGCTTCTGGGGCGTCTCTTGGACAAATACATGGAGGCAAATCCGTGTTGTTATAAGTGGCAGTCCCAATTACTTTGAAGAAAAGAGATCATTTCATTTATCAGATTTTGTTTTTCTCCTGCCCTTATTACTTTATAAGTAACTCAAGGTGGTGAACGTACCTAATAATACTCTTCCCTCTTCCTATTTTACCTACAACAACAACCCTGTGAGGTGTTTGGGCTGAGAGAGGCTGATTGGCCCAAAGTCATCCAGACGCTTTTCATGCCTAAGGCGGAACTAGAACTCACCGTCTCCTGGTGATTGGCCCAAAGTCATCCAGACGCTTTTCATGCCTAAGGCGGAAGTAGAACTCACCGTCTCCTGGTTATTGGCCCAAAGTCATCCAGCCAGCTTTCATGTCAGCCTAAGACGGGACTAGAACTCACCGTCTCCTGGTGATTGGCCCAAAGTCATCCAGACGCTTTTCATGCCTAAGGCGGAACTAGAACTCACCGTCTCCTGGTTATTGGCCCAAAGTCATTCAGCCAGCTTTCATGTCAGCCTAAGGCGGGACTAGAACTCACCGTCTCCTGGTGATTGGCCCAAAGTCATCCAGCCAGCTTTCATGTCAGCCTAAGACGGGACTAGAACTCACCGTCTCCTGGTGATTGGCCCAAAGTCACCCAGACGCTTTTCATGCCTAAGGCAGGACTAGAACTCACCGTCTCCTGGTGATTGGCCCAAAGTCACCCAGACGCTTTTCATGCCTAAGGCGGAACTAGAACTCACCGTCTCCTGGTGATTGGCCCAAAGTCATCCAGCCAGCTTTCATGTCAGCCTAAGGCGGAACTAGAACTCACCGTCTCCTGGTGATTGGCCCAAAGTCATCCAGCCAGCTTTCATGTCAGCCTAAGACGGGACTAGAACTCACCATCTCCTGGTGATTGGCCCAAAGTCACCCAGACGCTTTTCATGCCTAAGGCGGAACTAGAACTCACCGTCTCCTGGTGATTGGCCCAAAGTCATCCAGCCAGCTTTCATGTCAGCCTAAGGCGGGACTAGAACTCACCGTCTCCTGGTGATTGGCCCAAAGTCACCCAGACGCTTTTCATGCCTAAGGCAGGACTAGAACTCACCGTCTCCTGGTGATTGGCCCAAAGTCATCCAGCCAGCTTTCATGTCAGCCTAAGGTGGAACTAGAACTCACCGTCTCCTGGTTTCTCGTCTGATGCCTTTAAACCATGAGACCAAACTGGCACCCAGGGTTTGGAAGAGGCTGGACAGCAAAACAGCACCTTGTATCCTCCCGTCTGTCGTCTGTACAAAAGGCTTTTCATGCCTAAGGCGGAACTAGAATTCACTGTTTCCTGGTGATTGGCCCCAAATCATGACGCTGCTTTTTATGCCAAAGGCAGGACTAGAACTCACCAACCCTTGGTGATTGGGATGTGATTAAGGAGTGGCCCAAAGTCACCCAGCCATTTATCATGCCTAAGGCGGATCTAGAATTCCCCGGCTCCTGGTGATTGGTCCAAAGTCATCCAGCCAGCTTTCATGGCTAAGGCGGGACTAGAACTCCCCATCTCCTGGTGATTGGCCCAAAGTCACCCAGCCATTTTTCATGCCTAAGGCGAGACTAGAACTCCCTGTCTCCTGGTGATTGGCCCAAAGTCACCCAGCCATTTTTCATGCCTAAGGCGGATCTAGAATTCCCCGGCTCCTGGTGATTGGTCCAAAGTCACCCAGCCGGCTTTCATGGCTAAGGCGGGACTAGAACTCACCGTCTCCTGGTGATTGGCCCAAAGTCACCCAGTCAGCTTTCATGCCTAAGGCGGGACTAGAACTCCCTGTCTCTTGGTGATTGGCCCAAAGTCATCCAGCCGGCTTTCATGGCTAAGGCGGGACTAGAACTCCCCGTCTCCTGCTGATTGGCTCAAAGTCACTCAGCCATTTTTCATGCCTAAGGCGGAACTAGAACTCACCATCTCCTGGTGATTGGCCCAAAGTCACCCAGCCGGCTTTCATGCCTAAGGCGGAACTAGAACTCCCCGTCTCCTGGTGATTGGTCCAAAGTCCACATGTCCCGACTAGAAGATACTGTGAGAATGTCGGCTGAGGAATTCTGGGAGCTGAAGTCCACATACCAAAGTGCTAAGTTTGGGAAAATCTGGACTATATTAAGAGCCCTGAGTTTGATACCGTAACTATTATTTATTTACTATTTTTATAATGTTTTATTGATTTTTTTCTCTAATTTTACATTTAAGTATTTTAAAAAGCAACGGGGCGGCTGAGTTAATCGATAATTCAATGACATACAAAGTACCTTTAGTACAAGTCTCAAACTACCACATTAAACATTTCCTCTTTTCCGCTCAATGTTTACTCTTAATACAATTCTTATGATATCATTGCAATAAAAATAACATTCTTACATTTATCAATCATTTTTAGCTTATACGTATCCTAAATACCTTAAATATGATTATGCTGACTGGGGGATTCTGGGAGTTGAAGTCCACACATCTGAGGCTGAGAAACCAATTGGTACTAGACATGATCAGAGGATATCTAATCAATTAATGTAGATCAGGGGTTCTCAACCCTGGTAACTTTAAGACTTGTGGACTTCAACTCCCAGAATTCCTCAGCCAGCTTTGCTGGCTGAAGAATTCTGGGAGTTGAAGTCCACAAGTCTTAAAATTGCCAAGGTTGAGAACCCCTGATGTAGATCGTCTGGTAAACCCAGCCATTATATAAGTAAACACAAATCTTCTATTGAGATGTCAGCATATACCAAGCAAAATACTTTTTAAAAAAAATGTCTGCGTAAACACTAATAAGCACTGAGAATGTGATTCATTATTAATGCACTGGGAATTCATTTCTTATGAAATGCTAAACCCCAATTCGGTGTTATATAATGCATCTCTATTCCATCGCCGTCATGCCGTTTAATTAGCTCAAAACTTGACAGAGTTTCAAAGTTAACAACCAATTAGGGTTTCCAGTAACAAATTCCTCCTTTTTTTTTTTTTTTTTTTTTAGACTAGGTTCAGAGATTCTGAACACATCCCCTAAAATTGTGGTAAGCCAGCTTTTGCCTGTGGAACCGTGAGCTGGTTGAGATATCACACTAAACTAGCATGCGGTTTGTTTCAGCTGAGGTTCAATGTGATCTAGGAACCCAGTTATTTTGTAACTCAAAAAAATCATGGTTTGCTGCTTGTGTGTTCTGTGTTTCGCACTGATTGTGGTTTATTTTTTAAAAAAGAGCGGTTAGTTAAACAGTGCCTGAGAAATGTGGGGATCCAGCTAGAACTGAATAATAGAATGTGGGGATTCAGCTGTATACAGGTTGTCCTCGGACTTACGACCAGAACTGATCCCAAAATTTCTTTTGCTAAGCGGGACAGTTGCTAAGTGAGATTCGCCCCCCTTTTACGACTTTTCTCGCCACCATTGTTAAGTGAATCACTGCAGATATTAACTTAGTCACACGGTTGTTAAGTGAATCTGCCTTTCCTATGGACATGGCGTGTCAGCAAGTCACAAAAGGGGATCACATGATCCCAAGACACTGCAACTGTCGTAAGTACCTGCCAGTTGCCAAGCATCTAAATTTGGATCATGTGACCACAGGGATGCTGCAACGGTCGTTAAGGTTGAAAACTGGTCGTAAGTCCCTTTTTACAGTGCCGTCGTCACTTTGAACGATCGCTAAACGAAGCGTTGTAAGTCGAGGACTGGCTCGTAAGCTTTTTGAGGGGGGATTTGCAGACTTAAATCGGTTTTAATTCTGCGGAGAGGCAAACTGGGAAGACCGCAGAGAGGACAACAAACTGTTCTAGCTTGCAATCTCCCCTTGGGGTTTGTTCCCTAGAAACTCTCCCTCTGAATCCCCCATTGAAGTAAACAAGATCACCGCAGGAGAAGATCCCTCTTGACAGATCGCCTCCGTCAGCCAGCCCTGCGCCGCTCACTTCAGAGCTGTGTGTCATGTATGTGCTTCAATTTGAGAGCGGGCAAGTAAATTTCATTTTTGATGTGTGTCGTTGTGCCCACAGTAAAAAAAAAGGACAATAAAGGGTATCTTATCTTATCTCTAAATCCATTGGAAGCAGTGAAGCTTCTTTCCAGCAAGTTAGCAGGATTATTGGTATGGAGGTTATAAATATTTGCTAGCATTAGTCCAGTATTTTATTTTTATTATTATTATTGTTTATTGTTTTATTTAAGTATATACAGGTAGTCCTTGAGCCAGAGGTAGGCCACCTTGGCTCTTTTATGACTGGTGGACTTCAACTCCCAGAATTCCTGAGCCAGCCATGCTGAGGGGAAAGGGAGAGGTTTCCAAGCTGAGCTATGTTGGCTCAGGAATTCTGGGAGTTGAAGTCCACGAGTCATGAAGGGAGCCATAGTTCCCCCATGCTGGCTGAGGAATTTTGGGAGTTGAAGTCCACGAGTCATGAAGGGGCCATAGTTTCCCCATGCTGCCTGAGGAATTCTGGGAGTTGAAGTCCACAAGTCATGAAGGGGCCATAGTTCCCCCATGCTGCCTGAGGAATTCTGGGAGTTGAAGTCCACGAGTCATGAAGGGGCCAAAGTTCCCTCATGCTGGCTCAGGAATTCTGGGAGTTGGTCCACAAATCATGAAGGGGCCATAGTTCCCCCATGCTGGCGCAGGAATTCTGGGAATTGAAGTCCACGAATTATGAAGGGGGCCATAGTTCTCCCATGCTGGCTCAGGAATTCTGGGAGTTGAAGTCCACCAGTCATAAAAGAGCCCAGGTTGCCTACCCCTGTCCTTGACTTACAGCCACAATTAAGGCCAGCATTTCTGTTGCCAAGCGAGACAGTTTTGCCCCATTTTATGACAGAGTTGTTAAGTGAATCACTGTGGTGACTTAAGGTAGTAGCTGTTAAGTGAATCTGGCTTTCTCATTGATTTTGCTTATCAGACGGTTGTAAAAGGGGATCACCTGACCCCCCCCCCCAGGACATAGCAACGGTCATAAATATAAGTCATTGCCGTGTCTGAATTTTGATCATGTGATCCTGGGATGCTGCAACGGTCGTTAAGTGTGAAAAATGATCGTAAGCCACTTTTTTTCAGTGCCGCCGTAACTTCGAAAGATCAGTAAACAAACTGTTGTAAGCTGAGGATTAGAATAGAATAACAGAGTTGGAAGGGACCTTGGAGGTCTTCTAGTCCAACCCCCCTGTTCAGGCAGGAAACTTCGAACGGTCACTAAATGAACCGTTGTAAGTCGAGGACTACCTGTGTATAAACTGCTCAAGCTGGCTGACAAATCTAAGACTCTTTCCTCCTTCTATTTTCCCCACAACAACCCTGTGAGGTGGGTTCGGGTTGAGAGGGAGGGACTGGCTCAAAGTCACCCAGCTGACTTTCATGCCTGAGGCGGGACTAGAACTCACCGTCTCCTGGTGATTGGCCCAAAATTACCTAGCTTGCTTTCGTGTCTAAGTTAAACTAGAACTCGCCACCTCCTGGTAAATGGTCCAAAGTCACCCAGCTGGCTTTCATGCTTAAGGCAGTACTAGAACTCACCATCCCTTTTCATGTTTGCCAGACCCGGTCTATGGGCACTTGGCTCTCAGTCTCCGAAAAGTAACTTCTGAGCATGGACAGAATGTTTTTGTTTCTCTGCATTCTCAAACGCCTTTTGGAGATGTAATCCAACATGCTTTGAGTCCGTACTGCAGGTAAACCTCGATTTATAACCACCGTTTGTTGCAAGATCGAGTGCAACTCACTTAAACAACCGCATTGTTTAGTGACGGACGTTTCTGTTCCAGTTGTGGTCAGACATTGAGGACTGCCTCAACTTATGACCGCAAGGGAGCCCAAAATTCCCTTGGCTAAGGACTAACTGTGCTGGTGAAATTTCTACTCTGTTTAACTTGGATCTCTAAGAGGCCAACGGAAAGAGGGTGACGCTTTAATGATTGAAGTTATTTTTATTATTTTTGTCTTTTTAATGTGATGTCAGGATGCTGAGCTTGATGTTTACCCCGCTTGCTGATTTAGTTTTAATTATTCAGTGTGTTTACTGTGCCTTGATGGATCAAAGGGAGGCTTTCGAAAACCGGCAGATGAATTTGGATGGGTTTCATATGTATTATTCCCTTATTTTTGCTGCTCCTTGTCTGTCAGGAGTTTATTGGTAGAGAGAGCAAATTAAATCAGAATTGCTGCTTTCCTGATATCTGGAAGGTTTACAATTTTGGGGGGGCCTCCAACTGTGTTGTGAGAATAACAAAGAGGGTCCGGGTCTCTTGTAAGATTGTTGGAAAAGTTAAAACAGGCTGTCCTCGACTTAGAATCGAGCGCCACATTTCTGAGGCTACGTGAGACATTTATTGAGTTTTGCCCCATTTTACGAATTTTTTGCCCCAGTCGTTAAGTGAATCACTGCAGTTCAGTTAGTAGTAGTAGTAGTAGTAGTAGTAATAATAATAATAATAATAATGTTGGAAGGGACCTTGGAGGTCATCTAGTCCAACCCCCTGCTCAGGCAGGAAACCCTATACCATTTCAGACAACGGATGTTAAGTGAATCTGGCTTCCCTCACTGACTTTGCTTGTCAGAAGGTCGCAAAAGGAGATCACGTGACCCCAGGATGCTGTGACCGTCATAAATATGAATCAGTTGCTAAGCGTCTGAATTTTGATCACGTGAAAGTCGTTAAGTGTGTAAAACTGGTTATATGTCCCTTTTTTCAGTGGCGTTCTAACTTTGAAAGATCAATAAGCAAATGGTTGTAAGTTGAGGATTAGAATAGAATAAGAGAGCTGGAAGGGACCTTGGAGGTCTTCTAGTCCAACCCCCTGCTCAGGCAGGAAACCCTACACCATTTCAGACAAATGACTGTCCCGTCTCTTAGAGTGGAATAGAGTTGGAAGGGACCTTGGAGGTCATCTAGTCCAACCCCCTGCTCAGGCAGGAAACCCTACACCATTTTAGACAAATGGCTGTCCACTTAACTCACTTAACAAATGTGTCTCACCCAGCCACATAGGCCACAATCTTAGTTTATTTTAATGTTGGAGTTTCAAGCCAACTTTTCCACTTTTCCTTTTTCACCCTCATCAAGGGGTTTTTTAATTCCTCTACCTAAGACGCAGGACGCCTTCTTCCTGAGTTTGCCGGTCTTAAGGACACACATTCTCTCCTAGCAAGTCTCAACTGCCCCAATTAGGCCGTTCTTTTAAACCTGGGAAATTGCAGTCCATCTAAATTACCAGGTACGGGTTCATCCGGTTTGTTACTTTTTAAAAATGAGCACCTGCTCTTTTTTTTTATCCTTTACTTTTGAGGTGGGCTTGCCTCGTGTGCATTTTTGGCAAGACCTCCAGGTAATGACTAGGTTAAAAAAAAGAAAAAAAAAAAAGGCCAGGTTGGGATTTCCTTGAGCAAGATAGGAATTAGACTGAAGATCCAGCGTACGATGAGGGGAAAAAACTCTGCAGATGCCAATCAAATTGCAGCCGGGGTCTGCTAAAGATTGCTTTGCCTTTGGGTTCTTGATTGCAGCTTGGCTGGCTGAATTAAGCTGCAGGAAGTCTATTTTTAGAAGCAGTGATTTGGGCTCCCCTTCCACCTCTTTCCACCCAGACTGGTTGATAGCTTAGCATTTAGCTTGCTTTGAGGAGGCAAAGCCATATTTACGGCACTGAAGGAATTCTAGACACGGCAACTAAGGAGGGGGGGTAGAACATTTAATTACTGACAAATCTTGGTTGAAACTGATCCCAAAGCGAGGAAGTTGCAGGACTGGTGGATTACAAAAAAGATGGTTTCTTAATGGAGGTGTCTACAGAGAAGAGCAATAAAGACGATTACTGGGTTGGAGGCTAAAACATGCAAGGAACATTTTGCAGGAATTCAGTATGTCTAGTTCACGGGTCTTCAAAGGTTGCCCCTTCATGACTTGTGGACTTCAATTCCCAGAATTCCTCAGCCAGCATGGGGGAACTATGGCCCCTTCATGACTCGGGGACTTCAACTCCCAGAATTCCTGAGCCAGCAGGGGGAAACTATGGCCCCTTCATGACTCGCGGACTTCAACTCCCAGAATTCCTGAGCCAGCATGGGGAAACTATGGCCCCTTCATGACTCATGGACTTCAACTCCCAGAATTCCTGAGCCAGCATGGAGGATCTATGGCCCCTTCATGACTTGTGGACTTCAACTCCCAGAATTCCTCAGCCAGCATGGGGGGAACTATGGCCCCTTCATGACTCGTGGACTTCAACTCCCAGAATTCCTGAGCCAGCATGGGGGGAACTATGGCCCCTTCATGATTTGTGGACTTCAACTCCCAGAATTCCTCAGCCAGCATGGAGGTTCTATGGCCCCTTCATGACTTGTGGACTTCAACTCCCAGAATTCCTCAGCCAGCATGGGGGAACCATGGCCCTTTTATGTCTTGTGGACTTCAACTCCCAGAATTCCTGAGCCAGCATGGGGGAAACTATGGCCCCTTCATGACTCGCGGACTTCAACTCCCAGAATTCCTGAGCCAGCATGGGGAAACTATGGCCCTTTTATGTCTTGTGGACTTCAACTCCCAGAATTCCTCAGCCAGCATGGGGGAACTATTGCCCATTTATGACTCGTGGACTTCAACTCCCAGAATTCCTCAGCCAGCATGGGGGAACTATTGCCCATTTATGACTCGTGGACTTCAATTCCCAGAATTCCTCAGCCAGCATGGGGGAAACTTTGGCCCCTTCATGACTTGTGGACTTCAACTCCCAGAATTCCTCAGCCATGCTGACACAGGAATTCTGAGAACTGAAGTCCACAAATCATAAAAGGGCCAAATTTGAAGACGCCTGGTCTAGTTCAGGGGTCTTCAAACTTGGCAACTTTAAGACTTGCGGACTTCAACTCCCAGAATTCCACAAGTTGCCACGTTTGAAGACCCCTGGTCTAGTTTAATGAAAAGAAGGGCCGGGAGGGATTGGGGGGCATGGTAGCAGTCTTCCAATACTTGTGGGGCTGCCCGAAAAAAGAGGAGGGTTGCAAATTCTGCCTTCGCTGGGCTTTCAATAGCAGAATAACAACAGTTGGAAGGGACCTTGGCGGTCCTCTAGTCTGACCCCCTGCTCAGGCAGGTGACCGTAGAGTAGTTCAGACAAATGCCTGACCAATCTCTTGGTAAATAACCTCCTGTATCGGTGCACCCACAACTTCTGGAGGCCAGTTGTTCCACAAAGAGCCTTCTGAAGGGAAAATTCATCTCCGTTCCCCGAAGAAAACAAATCTGTACGGATAAAAACAAAATGAAGAAATCCGCTGGAGAGAATGTGCTGGCACAGAGCCCGCCCAAAAGCTGTGGGAGATGGGAGCAATGCAAAGAAATTTCCATCTTGATTTCGCAGCTGTGATCTTGTGAATGGGTGTGTGTGTATGTGTGTTTCTGTGTGTGTGTGTATTTTGAGGCCCCGGTGACACAATGGCAGCTATTTGGGGACTGGGGGAGCTGAAAAGTTGTTGATCAGCAGGAAACCCCAAGCTACTACAGGCAGTCCTTGACTTACAGCAGCTCATTCAGTGACCGTTGAAAGTTACAACGGCCACTGAAAAAAGCGACTTACGACCGTTTTTCACACTTAACGACCGTTGCGGCATCCCCATTGGTCATGCGTTCCAAGTTCAGCCGCTTGTCCTCGCATTTATGACGGTCGCAGTGTCCCGGGGTCACGTGATTTCCCCCTTTTGCGACCTTCAGACGAGCAAATTCAATGAGGAATGCCAGAGTCACTTAACAGCCGTGTTACTAACTTAGCAGCTGCAGAGATTTGCTTAACGATGGTGGCCAGAAAGGTCATAAAATGGGTCAAAACTCGCTTAACGATGGTCTCGCTTAGTAATATAAATTTTGGGCTCTGTTGTGGTCATGAGTCGAGGACAACCTCGGGATCATCTCCGAAGGAGACTTATTTGATCCTTTTCTATCCCGTCGTCAAGACAACTGTGCAGAATTTTGAGTCGAGGGATCAAGATTTGGGGGGGGGGGCTAAATCGCCGTTTGTCAAAAATTAGCCAATTTAAGTTAGCTGGACTTCAACTCCCAGAATTCTCTGCTGGCTGGAGAATTCTGGGAGTTGAAGCCCAGCTATCTTAAATTTGCTAATTTTGGCAGACACTAGTCTACTACTACTACTACTAATAATAATAATAATAATAACAACAACAACAACAACAACTCGATAGGTAGACAAAATGCCAAATCCAGTCTGAACATCTGGCTGACTGTACGATGATCAATAATAATAATAATAGTAAAGTTGGAAGGGACCTTGGAGGTCACCTAGTCCAACCCCCTGCTCAGGCAGGAAACCCTATACCAGTGGTTCTCAACCTGTGGGTCGGGACCCCATTTGGGGTCGAATGACCATTTGACAGGGGTCGCCAAACAAGGCTGTCAGCCATTTTTTCCCCCTTTTCTTTGGCCATGTCCCTAGCACCCGGTGATGTATAAGTGGTTGGGGGTCACCACAACATGGGGAACTGTATTATGGGGTCGCGGCATTAGAAAGGTTGAGAACCACTGCCCTATCCCATTTCAGACAAATGGCTGTCCAGTCTCTTCTTAAAACTTCCAGTGTTGGAGCATTCACCGCTTCTGGAGGCAGGTGGTTCCACTGGTTAATTGTTCTAGTTATGAGAAAGCCTATTTGGCATACGTTTGCTGCCCAAACTTCCATTTTACACCTATTTATTATCCCAAATCTCCTATTTTACAGACTCTGGCTTTCCAAAGTCTTTATTTCGGTGCTGTCTTTTTTTTTTTACTATTTTTTTTTTTTAGTTTTCTACACATCCTGCTGTTTATTTCAAAATCACACTTTTCTTTCGAAACCGAGGAAGTTCCATCTTCCTCCGTCTGGCTTGGTAGATTGTGTGCTATTTCCTTTATTTTTCGCTTGGTCACGTTCCCGTTCTTCCACCCTGGTGTCAACCTCCAGCTCAACTATCCAAAGGCCGACTCTTGATGGGGAACAGTAACAATAAGTGATGATAATTTGAGCCCCCAAGTGGCGTTGTTAAGTCAGGCATTGGTTAAGGGAGTTTTGCCCCATTTAACAAACTTTTGGTCCACCGTAGTTAAGCGAATCGCTGCAGTTTTTCAGTTAGCAACACGTTTGTTAAGCGAATCCATCTTTCCCCGTTGACATTGCTGGTCCGGGGGTTGCCAAAGGGAATCACGTGACCCCGGGACACAGCGACCATCGTAAATGCGAGTCAGTTGCCAAGGGTCCAAATTTTGGTCATACGACCGTAGGGATGCTGCAGCGGTCGCTAAGCGTGAAAATGGCCATAAGTCACTTTTTTTCAGTGTGACTGTAACTTTGAGTGGCCACTAAATGGACTATTGTAAGTCGAGGACTACCTGTACCAATCTTTATTCAGGTAGGCTTCCTGGTTAGGGAATTCTGGGAGTTGAAGTCCGCCTCCAGAAGCGGTGAATGCTCCAACACTGGAAGTTTTTAAGACAGCCATTTGTCTGAAAAGGTGTAGGGTTTCCTGCCTGAGCAGGGGATTGGACTAGATGATCTCCAAGATCCCTTCAAACTCTATTCTTTTCTAAGAGACTGGACAGCCATTTGTCTGAACTGATAATGTTGTAGAAGTGAGAGACTTGAGTCTCTTAAGCAGTTTTCAATATACCATGTGATAAACGGTTCGCAATATATCATGTGCAGAGCTGAGAACAGGATGTCTGGCCATTCTAATTTTAAGGGTTGTCTAGTAAGCAGGAAAACTTCCCTCTCACCCCCAATCTCTGTCGGACAATCAGTATTTTTCCAGCTTCCCACTTTATTATAGGATTCCCTGCCTGAGCAGGGGGTTGGACTAGATGACTTCCAAGGTCCCTTCCAACTTTATTATTATTATTATTATTACTACTACTACTACTATTATTATTATTATTATTATATTATTATTATTATTATTATTATTATTGATCATCGCACAGTCAGCCAGATGTTCAGACTGGATTTGGCATTTTGTCTACCTATCGAGTCCTTACCCAGGACCTGGGATAGGCAGATGTGGATGTTTGATGGTATTACAGATCTCGTCGCAGGATGGAAGCAGTTCCTAGTAAGGCCACCTTTTGCAATTGACTAATAGCGAATTTGTCAATGCCAATTGTGTTCAAGTGGTGCTCCAGTTGTTTTGGGATTGCACCCAAGGCGCCTATGACTATTGGTACTACCCTTGCTTGCTTTTGCCACAGTCTTTCTATTTCTATTTGTAGGTCTTTGTATTTTGTTATCTTCTCCAGTTCTTTCTCTATTCTGCTGTCTCCAGGCACTGCCACGTCCACTATTCATATTATTATTATTATTATTATTATTATTATTATTATTATTATTATTATTATTATTATTATTATTATTACTATTATATCTTAAAGTTGTTACGGTTCAACAACATTGACCTGCCTGGAAAAAAACTCGTGGAGACGGTTGAGCGATTCTTAATTGTCTGAGCTATTGAGCGCCAATAAAGGCCGAACGCTGGAATATAAACCGATATAATAAACATTTCCCAGTTCTCCTGAGCCGAAAACACGAGATGCTTCTCACATCTCAGCAAACTAGGCATCCAGGCGTGGTTTCAATCTTTCCTAATCCTGCATTGTCCACCCTTTGCATCGAAATATTTCGGTCTTTGTTTAAATTAGATTATCATTTGCAGTTTGTGGTGCTTCATAACTGCACCCCGGTCTGCTTTGTCCGGTTTTGGCTCACTGCCGCTTTGCACATGTGTGTGTGTGTGTGTATTGTATGGGTGTGTGCACACACCTATGGCAGACATGACTGAAAGCTTCCCCCGTGCATTTTTCAATATGGTTTGGCTCCGACATTCAAACTGGGGCAAAGAAGTTGAAAAAGATCAACTTATTGGCGAATTCCTTTGTATCCTCAATGTTATACATTTATGGTCGTATCCAAAAAAAGCTGAAATGTGTAAAATTCTCTGCTGTCTTTCACTTAGCTCTTGGTCCCAAATTCACTTTCTGGTCGTCCTTTGTGGCTTGTACAGTTAGTCCTCAACTTATGACCACCGTTGAGCCCCAGATTTCCATTGCTAAGCAAGACAAAATTTGAAGTGAGTTTTGCCCCATTTTACCACAGTTATCGTTGCGGCTGTGTAGTAACACAGTTGTTAAATGAGTCAGGCTTCCCCATTGATTTTGCGTGTCCGAAGGCCGCAAAAGGGGATCATGTGACCCTGGGACGCTGCAAAAGTCATAAATATGAGTCGGTTGCCATATTGGATTTTGATCATGTGACGATGGGGAGGTGGCAACGGTCATAAGTGTGGAACAGCACAGAAAAAAAGTGGCTTAAGGTTGGGGAATGAAGTCCACAGAATCTTTAAAATCACTTAAGGTTGGACATCCCTGATGTAGATAAACAATATAGATATTTGGGGAAGCTTTGGTTGCAACCTCAGATAGTCCTCCACTTACAACACTTCCCTTAGTGACCGTTTGACATTACAAAACAGCACTGGAAAAAAGTGACTCATTACAGTGTTTCACACTTGCGACTCTTGCAACATCATCACGGTCACGCAATCAAAATTCAGACGTTGGGCAACTGGTTCATATTTACGACGGTCGCAGCGTCCCAGGGTCACGTGATTCCCCCTTTGAAGGTCGCCAAATGGGTCAAAACTCATTTAAAGTCTGTCTCGCTTATCAACAGAAATTTCCGGTCGTAAGTCGAGGACCACAGCTGTATAGTAGCGTTAAGAATAAAGGAGGAATAGCTTTGTGTTTTGGCTGAGTGCGGTTAAAAATATATATATATTCTTTTGCCATGTGGCCCGTTCCTGGGGTTGGCAGACGTTGGTACCCAAACAATAACAGGCTTACTGTTTCGGTCACGTGCCACGTTGGGCCACGCTCATGTGGGAACCCTGGCAGAGGCGTCAGCCAGTGCAAGGCTGAGCTAATCGTGCGTCATAAGAAACAGAAGGGCGCCTTAAAAACAAGAGATCCTTTCAGTTCCAAACCACTGCAGGGACATTCAGTTATCGTTTGCCTCCGATATAAAAAATGTTGAGACTCTGGAAAGAGGGCAGAGAAGAGCCACAAAGGGGACTGGAGGATAAAACATATAAGGAACGGTTGCTGGAATTGGGGATGTCTAGTTTAACGAAGAGAAGGACGAGGGGGGACAGGATAGCAGTCTTCCAATATCTCAGGGGCTGCCCCAAAGAAGAGGCAGTCAAGCTCTTCTCCAAAGTGCCTGAGGGCAGGAGAAGAAGCAACGGATGGAAACTAACCAAGGAGAGAAGCAACCTGGAACTAAGGAGAAACTTCCTGAGAGTGAGGACAATTAACCAGTGGAACGGAAGTTGCCTTCAGAAGTTGTGGGTGCTCCATCACTGGAGGTTTTTAAGAAAAGACTGGACGGTCACTTGTCTGAAATGGTAGGGCAGTGGTGGGGAACCTATGGCACGCGTGCCAGAGGGCGCACTCAGAGCCCTCTCTGTGGGCATGTGTGCTATTGCCACAGCCCTACCTCCCCCATGGCCCCCTCCTCACCAACAGCCCCCCAGAGGAGAGTCACCCCCGGGCGCGGGCTGTGCAGAGCAGCGCAGCCAAGGACATGGCAGCCAGGCAGCGAGGACGACTCCACCGTTGCACCCTGTCACAAGCAGGTGATCCTGCAAGCATGGGCGGAGGCCGTGGGCAACATGGCACTGCTAGGCCGCCTGGGCGATCTGCAGTGGGCCGTGGAAGCAGTGGGTGACCCTGCAGGCGGGTGGGATGGGGTCGGGGGCAGTCTTGGGGCATCGGCCTCTAAAAGGTTTGCCATCACTGTGGTAGGTTATCCTGCTTGAGCAGGGGATTGGACTAGAAGACCTATTCTATTCTAGTCTAGCCTAGTCTAGTCTGTTCTGTATTTCTATTCTGTATTTCTATTCTGTAATTCTATTCTATTCTATTCTGTTCTATTCTATTCCATTCTATTCTATATTTCTATTCTATTCTATATTTCTATTCTATTCTATTCTATATTCTGTTCTATTCTATTCCTATTCTATTCTATTCTATATTCTGTTCTATTCTATTCTATTCCCTATTCTATTCTATTCTATTCTATATTCTGTTCTATTCTATTCCTATTCCTATTCTATTCTATTCTATTCTATTCTATATTTCTATTCTATTCTATATTTCTATTCTATTCTATTCTATTCTATATTTCTATTCTATATTTCTATTCTATTCTGTTCTATTCTATTCTATTCTATATTTCTATTCTATCTATTCTATTCTATTCTATATTTCTATTCTATTCTATATTTCTATTCTATTCTATTTCATTTCATGTTTTCTATTCTATTCTATATTTCTATTCTATTCTATTCTATTCTATATTTCTTTTCTATTCTATATTTCTATTCTATTCTATTCTATTCTATATTTCTATTCTATTCTGTTCTATTCTATATTTCTATTCTATTCTATTTTATATTTCTATTCTATTCTATTTCATTCCATATTTTCTATTCTATTCTATATTTCTATTCTATTCTATTCTATTCTATATTTCTATTCTATTCTGTTCTATTCTATTCTATATTTCTATTCTATTCTATTCTATTCTATATTTCTATTCTATTCTATATTTCTATTCTATTCTATTCTTTCATTCCATGTTTTCTATTCTATTCTATATTTCTATTCTATTCTATTCTATTCTATATTTCTTTTCTATTCTATATTTCTATTCTATTCTATTCTATATTTCTATTCTATTCTGTTCTATTCTATATTTCTATTCTATTCTATTTTATATTTCTATTCTATTCTATTTCATTCCATATTTTCTATTCTATTCTATATTTCTATTCTATTCTATTCTATATTTCTATTCTATTCTGTTCTATTCTATTCTATATTTCTATTCTATTCTATTCTATTCTATTCTATTCTATTCTATTCTATTCTATTCTATTCTATTCATCGGACCCTTCTCTGGAACATGCCAATATTTGAGGGGCTGCCCCAAAGAAGGGGGGGGGTCCACTTATTTTCCAAAAGCCCCTGAAAGCAGGACAAGAAGCAACGGACCGAAACTCATCAAGGAGAGAAGCAACCTGGAATTAAGGAGAAATTTCCTGTCCTTGAGAATAATTAATCAGTGGGATGGGTTACCTCCAGACGTCGTTGGTGTTCCAGCACTGGAGGTTTAACTGTGGAGTATCTCCGTTATCTAGGTCCTAGTTGTCCCAAGGATGCTTTGCTTCCCATCCAGGAAGATTCATCCATCAGAACTCTGGCAGCCACACAAAAAATTCAATTTCGATCCGTCATTGGGATAATTTTATAAAACACCACCCAGAAAGGGTGCTGTACAACAACCAACAGCTGGTCTTAAATTGAGGATTGCCTGTGCAATAATCCAACTTTATTTGCTTTCTCCCCAAAGTTGTCCTCAGTTAATTATAAGACGAAATACTTTATGAATGGATCCGTTTATAAATGATTATAGGGGCTGGAACTTTCCCGTCGCCCCAAGTTATCTAGAAGATTCTCCGTCGCTCCACAAGCAGCTTTGAACCTTATGATTGACGGCCTTCTAACCTGTCATCTCATAAATACAAGGGCAGAAACCCAAGATTGCTTAACTGCATGTAGATTTATTCCAAAATCCCTGTCCCGGCTGGTCTATTCCAGCGGTCCCTGTGGAAGAGAATTACAACTTAATTACAACTCAGAATAGAATTACAGCTTAAAACGGAATTACAACTCAGAATAGAACAGAATTGCGTCCAACGGAAGAGAGAGCCACTGTTCAGAACGGAGGTGTTAAAATATAAGTTTTGAGGTAACTTTGCAAGGTAGGCAAGCACAGATTCCAGGTTAGACTCCGCTGCCACTTGCCGTTCGGAAAACAGTTTGACTAGTTGATTTGTGTGTGTGTGTGTGTGTGTGTGTGTGTGTGTGTGTGTGTGTGTGTGTCAATCGTATAAAGAGAGAATAGCGACATCTTTTCGGTTCACACAGTTATATTTTATTTACCGATTTATCGCGTTGCAGGTAGCCCTCAACAGGATCACAACGGAGACCAGAATTTTTGTGATCTTAAATGAGTCACGTCTAAATTTCACCGCCGGTTTGCCACAGTTCTTAAGTGAATTACCCGCAGTCGTTAAGTGAATCACGTGGTTGCTAAGCGGAACCGGCTTTCCCCGTTGTCTCTGCTTGTGAGAAGCTGGCTGGGAAGCTGACAAACAGCGATCGTGTGACCTTGAGATGCCGCAGCTGTCATAAGTACATGTCAGTTGCCCAGCTTCCGAGTTTTGATCACGTGACCGTGGGGAGGCTGGGGCAGTGGCTTGAGGGCCAGAACCAGTCATATTTTTCTGTGCCGTTGTAACTTCAAATGCTCGCTGAATGAATGATTGTAAGTCGTGTTTTCAGGGATAACACAGAGAACATAACACATTCAAACCAGCCTAACAGGCTTGCAAAGGTAGTCTAAAAGAAACCGGCATTATAAGAGGCAGGATAGAGTGAGGACCGTGTTTTGCAAAATGTTGTAATAACAAGGAAATGTTGCTGTGGATCAGAGGTCTTCAAACTTGGCCCTTTTATGGCTTGTGGACTTCAACTCCCAGAATTCCCCCCTCTCTCTCTCTCCCTCCCTCCTTCCCTCCCTCTCTCTCTGTCTCTCTCCCTCCCTCCTCTCTCTCTCTCCCTCTCACTTCCCCCTTCTCCCTCCCTCTCTCTCTCCCTCCTTCCTCTCCCTCCCTCCCTCCTTCCCTCTCTCCTTCCCTCTCTCCTTCCTTCCCTCCTTCCCTCCCTCTCTCCCTCCCTCCCTCTCTCCCTCCCTCCTTCCCTCCCTCCCTCTCTCCCTCCCTCCTTCCCTCCCTCCCTCCTTCCCTCCCTCTCTCTCTGTCTCTTCCTCCCTCCTCTCTCTCTCTCCCTCTCACTTCCCCCTTCTCTCTCCCTCTCTCTCTCCCTCCTTCCTCTCCCTCCCTCCCTCCCTCCCTCCTTCCCTCTCTCCTTCCTTCCCTCCTTCCATCCCTCCCTCTCTTTCTCTCTCCCTTCTTCCCTCCTCTCCCTCCCTCTCTCTCTCCCTCCCTCCTTCCCTCCCTCTCTCTCTGTCTTCCTCCCTTCTCCCTCTCTCTCCCTCTCACTTCCCCCTTCTCCCTCCCTCTCTCTCTCCCTCCTTCCTCTCCCTCCCTCCCTCCTTCCCTCTCTCCCTCCTTCCCTCCCTCCCTCCCTCTCTTTCTCTCTCCCTTCTTCCCTCCTCTCCCTCCCTCCCTCCCTCCCCTCTCTCTCTCCCTCCTCTCCCTCCCTCCTTCCCTCCCTCTCTCTCTCCCTCCTTCCCTCTCTCCCTCTTTCTCTCTCCCTCCTTCCGTCTCCCTCCCTCCTCTCTCTCCCCCTCTCTCCGTTCCTCTCTCTCTCTCTCTCTGTCTAGTTTTTCAAGTGTCATTAGGATTCAGAGATTGCAGGGAGGCTGGGAAAATAAAGGAAGGAGGGGGGAGGAATTAATAAATACCGGTAGTCCTTGAATTATGAACTGAGCCCAAAATTTACATTGCTAAAGGAAGCAGTTAGGTGAATTGCGCCCCATTTTATGACCTTCCTTGCCACAGTCGTTAAGCGAATCACTGCACTTGTTAAGTCAGTCACACGGTCGTTAAGTGAATCCGGCTTCCCCCATGGATTTTGCTTGTCAGAAGGTCGCAAAAGGGGATCACGTGACCACAGGACCCTGCGACCGTCATAAATACGAGTCAGTTGGTCAAGCGTCCGAATTTTGGTGACGTGACCAATGGGGATGCTGCAACTTTTGTAAATGTGCAAAACGGTCATAAACGATCCCTTTCTTCAGTGCTGTTGTAACTTCGAACAGTCACTGAATGGACGGTTGTAAGTCAAGGGCTAGCAATAGAAGGAGCATAGCCATAAAAACTTTATTCATAAATTCGGAGCGTCTCGTCCTGAGAGGGATGCCTGGAAGAAGAGTTTCAGATTCTTCAAGGAAATTACACCCCAGTAAGCCCAATCATTAAAAAAAGGCTGGGGATTTTATTCCGGTTTCCAAGAACCTGTAGCAGCTGACCCCCAAAGCTGGCATTGAAAGCAATTCCTAGAAATTTGTGCAATTCTTCCTCGCTTGCCTCTTGAGATAAAACTCCTCCGATTTGCAATTTGGTTGAAATTGTTTATGGAAATCCTGAATTCTTCCCTTTGTGACACATCACTGAGCAACTTCATCCTGCTCTGGGAAGAGCACGCCCCAAATTTCCTGGAAAAGCCTTCTTTTAAAGAGAAAAAACATTATTATTTTTTTTCATATGCAGCCCTAATAACGTCAACTTCAGACCGGGCCAAAATCCAGTCCAATTCAACATCTGTGTGAATCCATTCCAGTTAGCTGGTGATAAACCCAGATGGTTCTCAACTTACGATCACAGTGGGAACCAGGATTTCCATTGCTAAGCAAGGTGTGTGTGTATTAAGTGAGTTGTGCCCGATTTTGCAAGAATAGAATAGAATAGAATAGAATAGAATAGAATAGAATAGAATAGAATAGAATAGAATAGAATAGAATAGAATAGAATAGAATAGAGAATACAGAGATAAAAAGAATGGGATGGGATGGGATGGGATAGGAATAAGAATAGAATAGAAGAATAGAATAGAATAACCAATGAATAGAATAGAATAGAATAGAATAGAATAGAATAGAATAGAATAGAATAGAATAGCAGAATAAAGAGATAAAAAGAATGGTATGGTATGGGATGGGATAGGATAGGAATAAGAATAGAATAGAATATAGAAGAATAGAATAGAATACAGAATAGAATAGAATAACCAATGAATAGAATAGAATAGAATAGAATAGAATAGAATAGAATAGAATAGAATAGAATAGAATAGAATAGAAATGGTGATGGGAATAGAATAGAATAGAATAGAATAGAATAGAATAGAATAGAATAGAATAGAATAGAATAGAATAGAATAGAATACGGAATAAAGAGATAAAAAGAGTGGGATGGTATGGGATAGGATAGGATAGGATAGGAATACGAATAGAATAGAATATAGAAGAATAGAATAGAATAGAATAGAATAGAATAGAATAGAATAGAGTAGAGTAGAGTAGAGTAGAGTAGAGTAGAGTAGAGTAGAATAGAATAGAATAGAATAGAATAGAATAGAATAGAATAGAATAGAATAGAATAGAGCTGGAAGGGACCTTGGAGGTCTTCTAGTCCAGCCCCCTGCTCAAGCAGGAGAACCTATACCATCTCACACAGGTGATTGTCCAGTCTCTTCTTAAAAACCTCCAGTGATGGAGCGCCCACGATTTCTGGTGGCAAGCTGTTGCACTGGTTAATTGGCCTCACTGTCAGGAAGTTTCTCCTTAATTCCAAGTTGCTTCTCTCCTTGATCAGTTTCCATCTGTTGTTTCTTTTCCTTCCCTCTGGTGCTTTGGTGAACAACGTGACCCCCTCTTCTTTGTGGCAGCCCCTCAAATACTGGAACGCTGCTATCATGTCTCCCCTATTTCTTCTTTTCTTTGGACTAGCAGCCAAACCTAAGTCCCACAGTCGTTCTTTGTATGTTTTAGCCTCCAGGCCTTGGATCATCTTAGCTGCTCTTCTCTGCACTTTTTCCAAACTCTCAACATCTTGGCCACTTGAAGACTTGCAGACCTCAATTCTGGGAGTTGCCATCCGCAAATCTTAAAATAACTAAGGTTAGAGACCCCTGGCTTACGACAGCGGCACCGAGGGAAAAATCCCAAGTTCAGTCACTTTCTTGATTGCAAACTTTCAAAATAAGCTCTTTGCCGAAGCTTAGTTCATGGACCATCATTATCTCTGGTGATGGTGCCACCTTGACCTCCGTTTTCTGACTCACAACTCTTCTTGACTTCCCAGAAGGGGACACTGGCCTAATTACACAACTAAGCAACCATCTCTGGGGGAGTTGAAGCTCGTTCCCCCCCTCCAACCAGGGGGTTACCCCTGGGTGGAGTCTGAGCAAAACATCCTTTCCTGCAGGACCAAGTCAGATCTTTGCATTGCAACTCCTTGCAAGTTCCTTCCAGGCTCCTGAGGCTGATAAGTTGGCAACCTTGTCTCTCAACTACGAGTATTCTCGACTTACAACCCTTCGCAACGGCCACGAAGTGAAAAAGGGTCATAAATCCCTTTTTTCAGTGCTATTGTAACTTCAAACAGTCACTAAATGAACCGTTGTAAGCCGAGGACTACCTGTATTCCCAAGACAGTTGTATGGAGGGAGGGTTGTTGGCAAGAAGAGGTCTGAAAAGTCAAGATGGCAGCCACAAGCAAAGCCCTGCCCTGTTTTGGATGTTTGTAAACCAGGATTAACTGCTTGATGGGATGTTCCAGTATCTCAGGGGCTGCCCCAAAGAAAAGGGAGTCAAGCTATTCTCCAAAGCACCAAAGGGCAGGACAAAAAGCAACAGATGGAAACTCATCAAGGAGAGAAGCAACCTAGAACTAAAGAGGAATTTCCTGACAGAACAATTAACCAATGGAACAACCTGCCACCAGAAGCGGTGAATGCTCCAACACTGGAAATTTTTAAGAAGAGACTAGACAGCCATTTGTCTGAAATGGTATAGGGTTTCCTGCCTGAGCAGGGGGTTGGACTCGATGACCTCCAAGGTCCCTTCCAACTTTATTACTATTACTATTACTAATCTGGAGTGGTTTGTTCGTAAACTGGTTTTTTATAAGAAGTCCTCGATTTCTATTTCTACTGCTAAGGAAGAGTCGGTTGTTAAGTGAGTTTTGCCCCATTTTACGGTCTTTCTCGTCCACCGTTCTTAAGTGAATCCCTGCAGTTGTTAAATTGGTAACACGGTTGTTAAGTGAATCTGGCTTCCCCTCATTGACTTGGCTGGTCAGAAAGTCACAAAAGGGGATCACATGACTCCAAGACAGGGCGACCGTCATAAATACGAGTCAGTCGCCAAGCATCTGAATTTTGATCATGTGACCACAGGGATGCTGCCACGGTCATCAAAAGAGCTGGGATTCTGGGAGTTGAAGTCCACACATGCTGGCTGGGGGATTCTGGGAGTTGAAGGCACCCCTCTTAAAATGGCTGAGGTTGGGAAATGCTGCCCTAGGTGTCACTAAGTAAATGCTTTAAAGTTGAGGATTATCTGTATTTTCAAGTTAGTCCCTAGCAGAGGGATCGGCAACCTTGGCTCTTTTATGACTCGTGGACTTCAACTCCCAGAATTCCTCAGCCAGCCATGCTGAGGGGAAAGGGAGAGGTTTCCAAGCTGAGCCGTGCTGGCTCAGGAATTCTGGGAGTTGAAGTCCACGAGTCATGAGGGGGCCATAGTTCCCCCATGCTGGATCAGGAATTCTGGGAGTTGAAGTCCTCAAGTCATGAAGGGGCCATAGTTCCCCCATGCTGGCTCAGGAATTCTGGGAGTTGAAGTCCACGAGTCACGAAGGGGGCCTTAGTTCTGCCATGCTGGCTCAGGAATTCTGGGAGTTGAAGTCCGCAAGTCATGAAGGGGCCATAGTTCCCTCATGCTGGCTGAGGAATTCTGGGAGTTGAAGTCCACAAGTCATGAAGGGGCCATAGTTCCCCCATGCTGGATCAGGAATTCTGGGAGTTGACGTCCACGAGTCACAAAGGGGGCCTTAATTCCGCCATGCTGGCTCAGGAATTCTGGGAGTTGAAGTCCGCAAGTCATGAAGGGGACATACCGTAGTTCCCTCATGCTGGCTCAGGAATTCTGGGAGTTGAAGTCCACGAGTCATAAAAGAGCCAAAGTTGCCTACCCCTGCCCTAGCACAATGCAGGTGAAGCTAGCCATTCTCCTAGTTTCCCAACCTCATTAAAAACTTTGTGGCTTGTTAGGTGCATTTTCAACAAACCAGAGATCTTTTGACAGAGGATCCCGGGGCGAAACAATTGGGGCTGCTGTTCTTAGCATTATTTTTCCCAGTGGGGAGATGGCAGGTGCTAAATATTCCAGGGTAACTAGATCCCCCGAGATTGATCTATTCTTATCTCTAGAATAAGGTAGCTTTCTCTGAGCACACACGGAGCGATCTGGGCTGTGAGCTTGCAAACTAGCAAACCAGGATGTGATCTTGGTTTTCTATGGCTGTCTGAAGGGTTAATTTAGATTGGGAAGAATTGCTGGCTAGGGGATTCTGGGAGTTGAAGTCCACCCCTCTTAAAATGGCTGAGGTTGGGAAACCCTGCCCTAGGAGTTTAATATAATTAATCCCCTGTTTACAATTAAGAAATACATGCTGGCTGGGGGATTCTGGGAATTGAAGTCCACACATTTCTCCCAAGGCAGCATGTTTGAGAAAGATCCAGGCATTTTTGCAAAGAGGGGGGCATCAAAAAAGTCAGCCATAATGAGGTAATCAAAGCCCCACCCTCTTTCAGGTGCACTGTAAAGGGGGGGCACTTCAATTGCATGCCTCATTGCCGCCATCTTGACTTTTTTGACCTCCTTCCCTGCAGATACTCCAGGCAGAGCAAAAGTTTTGCACAAAAATGTGGTTGACCTCAGTTGGGGCCATAAGCTGAGGACTATTTGCAGTTCCAGCGTCCCAGGTCACATGATCGTGACCTTCCCTGCGGAGCGCACTTCCACCGAGCAAAATCAGTAAGGGAAGCTGGCTTCACTTAATGACCGCAGGATTCAATTAGCAACTGCCGTGGTCCTCTTAACAACTGTAGCAAAAGAGGTCATTTAAAAAAAAAAATAGGAGAAGCTGGTTTTGTTTAACAACCCTATGATTCACCTCAGAACCGCTGTGATTTACTTAACAACGGTGGCAAACAGGTAGTAAAACCGGATGCAACTCCCTTGCTTATTGACAGATATTCTCGCCCCAATAATGGTCATAAGTCGAGGATTCCCTATAGTTCTGTGAATGAAAAAAAAACCCCACTCTTCTCTGGGAGATGCTTAATTAATTGGACGTGATTTGCATCCAAATTGCTGGGCTAGACAAAAAAAAAGTTTCCAATGCCTCATTAACGAGTGAGCATCGGTTTTCTGTTAAGCAGTCCAGGGATCTGGGATGCTAAAGGCGGTGTAGTCTTTCCCAGTGGCTGGGCTCTCTGGGGGATGATGGGTACTGTCATCCCAGCGCATTTCAAGAAGAGACTTCAATTTTGCAAGCCAAGCCCAGCACGCTTTGCTTCTGTTTGGCTGAGTGTGCAAAGTTGCTTACGGCTTCAAACAAGAGGGGTGCCCTTGGACTTGCAGCGGTCAAGGGAAGCGTGGACTTCATTTCCCAGCATGCACGGCAAGGATGGATGCTCTGGATGCTGTCCTGTGATTTACCTCACGATTTACCTCACGATGGGCTTGACTAGCTTGTTTGCTGTATATTATAGAGAGATGTAAAATATATTTATAAATAATAATTGTATTACTTATATTTACATTTATTTCTATAAAACAACAGGTAGTCCTCGACTTGCGACCGCAACTGAGCCCAACATCTCTGTTGCTAAGCGAGACAGTTGTTGAGTCAGTTTTGCCCCATTTTACGACTTTTCTTGCCACATTCGTTAAGTGAATCACTGCAGTTGTTTAGTCTCACGGTTGTGAAGCGAATCTGGTTTTGACTTTGCTTGCCAGAAGGTCACAAAAGGGGATCACGTGATCCCTGGGATACTGTGACCGTCATAACTCTGAATCAGGTTGCCAAGTGTCCGAATGTAAATCACGTGACTACAGAGATGCTGCAACGGTCATAAGTGCGAAAAATGAGTCATGGGTCATTTTTTTTCCAGTGTCGTTGTAAGTTTGAACGGTCACTAAACGAATCGGATGAAATCTGTCTCGGCCTCAAATGGCCCTAGGGCCGGGGAAAGCAACCTTGGCTCTTTTATGACTCGTGGACTTCAACTCCCAGAATTCCTGAGCCAGTCATGAAGTGGCCATAGTTCCCCCATGCTGGCTTAGGAATTCTGGGAGTTGAAGTCCACAAGTCATAAAAGAGCCAAGCTTGCCTACCCCGGCCCTAAGGGTTAGCAACTACGAGTAGTAGTAGTAGTAGTAGTAGTCCCCTTCCCAACGGTCGTAAGTGTGAAAAATGGTCATCGGTTCCTTTTTTCAGTGCCATTGTAACAGTCACTAAATGAACTGTTGTAAGTCGAGGACCAGCTGTACCAGTTTGTGTCAACGTCTCTGACTCCATTTTGGACCCCTGATGCACAGTTCCCTCACACACACACACTCTATTCTATTCTATTCTAATTCTAATTCTAATTCTAATTCTATTCTATTGTTCCATTCTAATTCTATTCTATTCTATTCTATTCTATTCTAATTCTAATTCTATTCTATTGTTCCATTCTAATTCTATTCTATTCTATTCTAATTCTAATTCTATTGTTCTATTCTATTCTATTCTATTCTATTCTATTCTATTCTATTCTTCTTCTCTGCGCAATTTGCTGCCTGCAGCCGCACCGCAGCACGTGGCTTCAGTCAGACTGAATAGCGCAGCATTTCTTTAAATAGCAGGGAGAGTGAGCCAGGAGGGTTTTTTTGGGAAATGACTTTTTGTTTTGGTTTAAAAAAAAAAAAAGTCTCTCTTGTGATCGCTTTGAAGGTGACTTTGAGGCGGTTTGGCTTGTGTTTCAGGGAGAATCGGTATCCAGCAGGAAATGACTCCTTAATAAAAAGGAGCATTTTCTGCTCCTGGGGGGGGTGGGGTGGAGAAAACCCCTGGGCTTAGGGCCGTCTTCAGAGCAATCAGGGTCACTCAATACTGAATTTGCTTGTGGAAGACAGAAGAGAAAATTCATATTTCGGGGTGGAAAAGAGGGGTGCTTGGTGCTTCTCTGAGCTGGGAGGTTTTCTTGCCGACGTTTCATGACCCAACTAGGTAACGCCATCAGTGCTAGAAGAAGGGGGGAGGAGAAGGAGGAGGAAGATTGTGGGGTCCTTGGTGCTCTCTGAGCTTGGTTGTTTCCTTGCAGACATTTCATGACCCAACTAGGGAACATCATCAGTTCTAGAAGAGAAAGGGGATTGTGGAGGAGGAGGAGGAGAAGGAGGAGGAAGAGGAATGTGGGGTCCTTGATGCTCTCTGAGCTGGGTTGTTTTCTTGCAGACATTTCATGACCCAACTAGTTAACATCATCAGTCTAGAAGGGAGTGGGGTTTGTGGAAAGGAGGAGGAGGAGGAGGAGGAGGAGGAGGAGGAGGAGGAGGAGGAGGAGGAGGAGGAGGAGGAGGAAGACAACGATGACGACAATGACTGTGGGATCCTTGGTGCTCTCTGAGATTGATGTTTTTCTTGCAGACATTTCATGACCCAACTAGGTAACATCATCAGTGCTAGAAGTGAAATGGGGCCTGTTCTCTCTTTATATATAAGTGATTCGCCTTATCAGTCTTGATGATAGTTCCTTGATCAGGCTGCTGCTTACTGTTAGCTTGCTTTTCTGAGTTGGTCATTCCTTGATTGGGCTATAGTTCATTTGATTGTTGACCTAGTACGTCCTCAACTTACAACCACAACTGAGCCCAAAATTTCTATTGCCAAGCGAGACGGTTGTTAAGTGAGCTTTGTCCCAGGTTAAGACCTTTCTCACCACAGTTGTTAAGCAGAACACTGCAGGTCTTCAGAGCAATCAGGGTCACTCAATACTGAGTGACACTGCAACCGTCCTAAGTACATGCCAGTTGCCAAGTGTCCAAATTTTGATCATGTGACCGTGGGTATCAGTATGAAAACAATCTAAGTCCCTTTTTCCCATGCCGTTGTAACTTTGAACAGCCACTAAATAAGTTGACGTGTTGTTCCCGTTTTCTAGAGCCTGATGTAACAAGGTGTTGAAGAAACAGTCTTCATCGTGGTTCAGTCCAAGCTGGGAATAAACAACACGGCGACTACTTTAGAAAGAAGGTTGCAGTTTATTGAAGAGGAGAGCCAGACAGAAAGATGGCTCTGGAAGAAGAGAGAGAGAGAGAGAAAAAGGGGCTAAGCACATGTGGGGAGTGGGTGTTTATACTCTCTGGAGATTTTTGTTTGGAGTTATTTCCTGTTCCTCTTTGAGGCTTTGTACTTCCTGTGTCATGTACTTTGACCTGAGTCTGAGTGTGCCTCTTTGGCATTTGTGGTTTAATCCTATTATGTCCTGAATTAGAGTTTTTTTGGGGGGGGGGGATTATGTAGATTTTAGGTGTCTTTGTCTTCCTAAACTTCTAGCTGGAGGCCTCCAGCCTTCCTGAATGGATTATCACATCTGCATTTCTACAGAGCTGGTTTCTGCTTGGCGGAGAGAGACTTGGGCCTGCTTTTCTGCCTCTTTAAGATCCTTTGAAGAAATATATTTTTCTGCCCTTTTAATATTTCCTTCTCTGGGGGGCTGACTTCCCACAAAGGTATATATATATAAGGGCTTTGGCATTTTGACTTGAAATTCCTAAGATGGACTTTCCTTTCTCAACTCTGAGTTGATCTCAGGGTCCTGTTAATGCTGGGGCATTTAGCATCTTGTGATGGGGGAGGGAGGCGGTGGGGGGGCTTAGAAACTATCATTTGGAGCTGGAAGGAAGGAAGGAAGGAAGCTTGCACATGTGGCATTTGCTGCATTCAGTATCAATCACACCCACGGGAAACCAGACGGTTCCCACACACAGCTGGAAGCCCACAACACCTCTGATTTCCTTTCCTTTTAACTTAATCATCCCCAGAAAAACTTCCTTTGCAGAGATAAACAGCCCAGCTCTCCGCCCCCTTCCAAAATAACATGTAAGATGAAGGTAAACATAGACCACGATGGAGAGACAAACCACCGTTTGGAAGCAATATAAGGTTTCTGAGCTTGGCCCTTCTCGCAGTTAACGGGTCTTCTCCTATCCTTTCAGCCTTCCTCGGAAGATTTATCTGCCTCTCCTGTTGCTCTGAAAGTGGACAAAATGAAAAGGCATCCGGATTTCTGCTGGGCGATCAGTCTCCTAACTGTAAGTGTCCCTTCCTTTCTGCAGAGGTGTGTCTACCGGCGGCTGGGAAGGATGGGTGTTGAGATACTACCCCGCGAGATGGTATTGGTGGCTCTCGGGAAGCTAACGGCTGGATTAATCGTCGCCCTCGCCGCAGAGTTTTTCAAACTTGGACGCTTTAAGAAGGGGCGGACTTCAACTCCCAGAATTCCCCAGCCAGCATGGCTGGCTGGGGAATTCTGGGAGTTGAAGTCCATCCCTCTTAAAGGGGCCTGCTCTGAAACAGGGCAGGTTGGTGATCATCTGAATCAAAACGGGGTGAATTGGGGGAAGTGTGTTAAATTCAGGGGGTGGGTTTGGGCTCTGATATGGGCCCCATTGCTCTCTCTGCGTAGCCGTTTCTTTGTTATTTCAGCTTTCCAAATGGCTTTCTCCCTCCCTTCCTCCTTGTCTTCTTCTTTTCTTTTTCTTCCTTCCTTCCTTTCTTTCTCCTTCTCTCAGTCTTTCTTTCTTCTTTCTTTTTTCCTTCCTCCTTCCCTCCCTCCCTCGTTTTCTTTCTTTCTCTTTTCCCTTTTTTCTTTTTCTTTTCTTTTTTCTGTCTATCTGTCTTTCTTTCTTTTTCTTTCTTTCTTCCCTATCTTTTTCTTTTTTCTTTTGTTCCCTCCCTCCCTCCCTATATTCTTCTACTTTTTTCTTTCTTTCCTTCCTTCCTTCCGCCTTCCCTCATTCTTTTCTTTTTTCTTTTCATCTTTTTCTCTTTCTTTCTTTTTTCCTTCCTCCTTCCCTCCCTCCCTTATTTTCTTTCTTTCTCTTTTACCTTTTTTCTTTTTTCTTTTTCTTTCTTTTTCTTTTTCTTTTTTCTGTCTTTTTCTTTCTTTCTATGTTTTTCTTTTTTCTTTTGTTCCTTCCCTCCCTATATTCTTCTCCTTTACTTTTCTCTTTCCTTCCTTCCTTCCTCCTTCCCTCCCTCCTTTTCTTTCTTTCTCTTTTCTCTTTTCTCTTTTTTTCTTTTTTCTTTTTCTTTTCTTTTTTCTTTTTTTCTCTCTCTCTTTCTTTCTTTCTTTTTTCTTTCTTCCCTTACTTTTTCTTTTTTCTTTCCGTTCCTTCCCTTCTTCTCTTTTACTTTTTTCTTCCTTCCTTCCTTCCTTCCTTCCTTCCTTCCTTCCTGTTGCTATTATGCCCACAGGAAAAAAAAATGACGATAAAGGTTATCTATCTATCTATCTATCTATCTATCTATCTATCTATCTATCTATCTATCTATCTATCTATCTATCATCTATCTATCATCTATCTATCTATCCCTATCCACCCACCCATCCATATCTATATCTATCTCTCCTTCCCTCCCTCCCTCCCTCTCTCTTTCCTATCATCTATCTATCTATCTATCTATCTATCTATCTATCTATCTATCTATCTATCTATCATCTATCTATCTATCCCTATCCACCCACCCATCCATATCTATATCTATCTCTCCTTCCCTCCCTCCCTCCCTCCCTCCCTCTCTCTTCCTATCATCTATCTATCTATCTATCTATCTATCTATCTATCTATCTATCTATCTATCTATCTAACTATTTAACTATATATCTATCTATCTATCCCTCCCTCCCTCCCTCCCTCCTCCAATTTGCCCTGAAGATGTGTAGACAACTCACAGGCAGCAGAGGGTTTCTGCTGACTTGGGCGGATCTCAGAGTTTGCTTATATGAAGTGTTAGCTCCTCTATTTTGAAAGATTTCAACACAAATAGGTTTAGAATTTCAGCTGTGTCAACACTCACCTCAAAATTACAGTGTGGAAGCTCATCAAAGTAAACTGCAGTTTTATGACTCAGTTAAAAAAAACAGCTCCTAAAAATGTGGCATGCTACAGCAGGGGTCTCCAAACGTGGCAACTTTGTGGACGTCAACTCCCAGAATTCCCCAGCCAGCCAAACTAGGCAACGTTCAGACTTGGATTGCCTTCAACTCCCAGAATTCCCCAGCCAGCCAAACTAGGCAACGTTCAGACTTGGATTGCCTTCAACTCCCAGAATTCCTCAGCCAGCATGGCTGGCTGAGGAATTTTGGGAGTTGAATTAAAGTGGCCACATTTGGACACCCCTGAAATACACCCTGCCTAATGATCAGAGGTAGAACCACCACTCTGCCAACTGCAGCAAATTTACAAAGTATCAGGAGCAGGTAACCTGCCTTGTTACAACAGGTAGAAATTACAGTTTAAAAAACCCATTTTACAACCTTTCTTGCCACAGTTATTAAGTGAATCACTGCACTTGTTCAGTCAGCAACCTGGTTGTTGTGAATCTGTCTTCCCTGTTGACTTTGGTTGTTGTTAGAAGGTCGCAATAGGAGATCACATAACCCCGGGACACTGCAACCATCATAAATATGAGTGTGTGGCTAAGGGTCTGAATTTTGATCAAGTGACCCTGCGGATGCTGCAACGGTTCTGTGAGAAACATTCATAAGCCCCTGGTTTTTTTGGTGCAATTGTAACTTTGAATGGTGAATAGAATAGAATAGAATAGAATAGAATAGAATAGAATAGAATAGAATAGAATAGAATAGAATAGAATAGAATAGAATAGAATAGAATAGAATAGAATAGAATAGAAAATATGGAATAGAATACAGTAGAGTAGAATAGAATAGAATTAGAACTAAAAGAATATAATAGAATATAGAATAGAATAGAATATAGAATAGAATAGAATAGAATAGAATAGAATAGAATAGAATAGAATAGAATAGAATAGAATAGAATAGAATAGAATAGAATAGAATAGAATAGAATAGAATAGAAATAAAAGAATAGAATAGAATATTGGATAGAATAGAATAAAATATAGAATAGAATAGAATATAGAATAGAATAGAATAGAATAGAATAGAATAGAATAGAATAGAATAGAATATAGAATAGAATAAAATATAGAATAGAATATAGAATAGAATAAAATAGAATAGAATATAGAATAGAATAGAATAGAATAGAATGGAATAGAATAGAAATAAAAGAATAGAATAGAATAGAATAGAAAATATGGAATAGAATAGAACAGAATAGAAATAAAAGAATAGAATAGAATAGAATAGAATATAGAATAGAATAGAATAGAATATAGAATAGCATAAAAATAAAAGAATAGAATAGAATAGAATAGAATAGAATAGAATAGAATAGAATAGAATAGAATAGAGCTGGAAGGGACCTTGGAGGTCTTCTAGTCCAGCCCCCTGCTCAAGCAGGAGAACCTATACCATCTCAGACAGGTGATTGTCTAGTCTCTTTTTGAAAAATCCTTTGAAAATAAACAGACGGTTGTAAACTGAGGATTATCTGTACCAGCATCAGGGATAATTGAATTTTGATTCCTGCTCTATAGCCAGGGGTATGACTCAGAGGTGGCCCCTTTAAATCACCCCCTTAAATTCCATCTTCCTCCTCAGATTTATCCTTCTACCCAGTATCTGAATCACAGGATTTCTTAGCGTGGAAAGTTGGCCCACGTTGGAAGAACTGAGTCACAGCAGTGGAAAATTAAAGGGCACCCACTAAGCACAGGGGCTGCTAAACTGGCCCTCTTACTTAAAGAGGAGCCAGCATTGTGCTGCAGCTGCCAAAAAATGCCAATGCAGTCCTAGGCTGCATTAATTAACAGAGGGATAGAATCCAGATCACGTTAAGTTCCAGTACTTCTTTATAAAGCCTTAGTAAAACCATACTTGGAATATTGCATCCAGTTTGGGTCACCACGATATAAAAAAAAAAAAAGATGTGGAGACTCTGGAAAGAGTGCAGAGAAGAGCAACAAAGACGATCAGGGCACCGGAGGCTAAAACATAGAAGGAACGGTTGCTGGAATTAAGTATGTCTAGTTTAATGAAGGAAGGACAAGGTGATAGCAGTCTTCCAATATCTCAGGGGCTGCCCCAAAGAAGAGGCAATCAAGCTATTCTCCAAAGCTCCTGAAGGCAGGACAAGAAGCAATGGATAGAAACTCATCAAGGAGAGAAGCAACCTAGAATTAAGGAGAAACTTCCTGACAGTGAGAACAATTAACCAGTGGAACAACCTGCCACCAGAAGTTGTGGGTGCTCCAACACTGGAAGTTTTTAAGAAGAGACTGGACAGCCATTTGTCTGAAATGGTATAGGGTTTCCTGCCTGAACAGGGGGCTGGACTAGATGACCTCCAAGTTCCCTTCCAGCTCTGGCATTCCCTTTTGTGATTAAAGGACTGGAGGCTAAAACATATAAGGAACGGCTGCTGGAATTGGGTATGTCCAGTTTAATGAAGAGAAGGACGAGGGGGGGGGGACATGATAGCAGTCTTCCAATATCTCAGGGGCTGCCCCAAAGAAGAGGGAGTCAAGCTATTCTCCAAAGCGCCTGAAGGCAGGACAAGAAGCAACGGATGGAAACTCATCAAGGAGAGAAGCAACCTAAAACTAAGGAGAAACTTCCTGACAGTGAGAACAATTAACCAGTGGAACAATCTGCCACCAGAAGTTGTGGGTGCTCCAACACTGGAGGTCTTTAAGAAGAGACTGGACAGCCATTTGTCTAAAATAGTATAGGGTTTCCTGCCTGAGCAGGGGGTTGGACTAGAAGACCTCCAAGGTCCTTCCGATGGTGTGATTCTCTTCTTCGCACAGATGATACAAAGCTGGTGGGGAGAACTCTGGTGGCCTCGTCCACCATTAGGACAGATTTGGCTGCAAACGATTCCTCTCTCCCTTTGCATTTTCCTCCCACGTGCCTCAGCCAGGAGTTGATTTAGGGAGAAGGGTGACTGCAAAGTTCATTCTTCCACATCCAAATGATTTGCAGCTTTTAAAGGTTGCAGAACTCAGCCAGGCTCCTTTGTGGCTTGTTAACTTGCTGAGGTTTGACATTGATCCGGGAGTGCAATTCTCAAACGGTTCAGTTCAGGAACATTTGCAGAGGAAGGAAAAGACTGATGGTGGCCGAGAAGCTTTAGCAAGCAACCCCTTAGCAAGAAATCCCAAAGGTGCTTTTGCAAAAGGCAAACTAGATTTTCTTTTTTCCCTTGAAGACGTTTCGCTTCTCATCCAAGAAGCTTCTTCGGTTCTGACTGAAGGGAAGGAGTCAGCCAGAACCAAAGAAGCTTCTTGCGTGAGAAGCGAAATGTCTTCAAAGGAAAAAAAATGGAGTCCAGTTGCCTTTTGGAAAAAGCACCTTTGGGACAGCCGTGATGTGTCCCTGCACAAGGAGTCGATGTTGGAAATAGATCACCTCTTTTCTGGGCATGACTAGAGGGCAAACGCAGAAGCGAGAGTCCCAGCTCTGTTTGGCTGTGGAGCAGTTCAGCTGCAATCCGTGGGACTGCATTCACACAACATGCTAAGCTTAGCTAAGATTCAATGGGGGGGGGGGGCGTTTGAGGTTTCTTGGGCTGTTCGAATCTAAAATGCTATTGCATATTTGTTCGTGGTTTGTGTCAAAGCTCGGGCAACTGTGTTAATTCAATACCCATGTGAAGCAGGGAGGGAGGGAGGGAGGGAGGGAGGGAGGGAGGAAGGAAGGAAGGAAGGAAGGAAGAAGCAAAGGAAGGAAGGAAAAAGGAAGAAAGGAAGGAAGGAGCAAAGGAAGGAAGGAAAGAGGAAGGAAGGAAGGAAGGAAGGAAGGAAGGAAGGGAGGGAGGGAGGGAGGAAGGAAGGAAGGAAGGAAGGACGGAAGGAAGAAGAAAAGAAGGAGCAAAGGAAGGAAAGAAGGAAGGAAGGAAGGAAGGAAGGAAAGAGGAAGGAAGAAAGGAAGGAGCAAAGGAAGGAAGGAAGGAGCAAAGGAAGGAAGGAGGAAGGAAGGAAGGAGCAAAGGAAGGAAAGAAGAAGGAAGGAAGAAAGGAAGGAAGGAAGGAAAGAAGAAGAAAGAAAGGAGCAAAGGAAGGAAGGAAGGAGCAAAGGAAGCAAGGAAGGAAGGAGCAAAGGAAGGAAAGGAAGGAAGGGAGGAAAGAGGAAGGGAGGAAGGAGTGTGGGGGTGAGGGAAGGGGAAGAAGGAAGTGAGGGAGGGATGGCTGTAGGGATAGAAGGAGGAAAGAATGGAGAAAGGAAGGAAGGAACAAAGGAAGGGGAAGGAGGGAGAGAGGGAGGGAAGGGCAAGAAGGGAGAGGGATGTATGGAGAAAAGGAGAGGGAGGAAAGAAAGAAGGAAGGAAGGAAGGAGGGAAGAAAGAAAGAAAGAAAGAAAGAAAGAAAGAAAGAAAGAAAGAAAGAAAGAAAGAAAGAAAGAAAGAAAGAAAGAAGCTCCTACTTTGATCAAATACATCCTTTGGAGCAACCATTTGCAAGTTTCAAGGAAATACAGAACCATGGAAGGGTGGAAGAGACCCTGGAGGCCTTCTAGTCCAGCCCCCAGCCCAAGGCAGGAAACCTTACACGCCATCTTTCTTTAAAACATTATGTTTTCAGAGTCCTTCGGTTCTACTTGAGGAAAAGCAATAGCTCTGCATTGCAGTGCATTGGACCGGCCGGAATGAATCAATAAATACCCTTGATCGTTTCTGCAGAAAACAGATATCTTTTCCCTTCTGTTCATCCCTCCTGGATCCTTCCCTCCTAACCTTAAGGGGGGGGTGATGCTAAAAGAGAATCACAAGCTTTCTCTCCTCTCGGCTCTTTTATTTTAGGCTCTCTGTTGGCACCCAGCGTGGGCTCAAGCCTGTGGGGGCCAAGAGTATCGGGGCACGGACGGTCGCTGTGTCCTCTGCCAGACGTGTCCAGCTGGAGAGGAGCCCGACAGAGTGAGTAAATGGTCTTTACAGGCCTCTGCAGAGGCTCTCCGTTAACACAGCATCATCTTTTCCGTAGAAGCACTTTAGTGGCCCGTGTGAACTCAGAATGTGGGTCTGTTTGACCCAGTTGGTGTTTCTCAACTTTGAAGATTTGTGGACTTCAGCTCCCAGAATTCATGCTGGCTGGAGAATTCTGGGAGATAATTCACTACCCAAATGAAGGAGGGGGGAGGGGGGAAGGAAGGAAGGAAGGAAGGAAGGAAGGAGAAAGAAAGAAAGAAAGAAAGAGAGGGAGGGAGGGAGGGAGGGAGGGAGGGAGGGAAGGAAGAACAAGAGAGAGGAAAGGAAGGAAGGAGAGGGAAGGGAGAAAATGGGGGAGAGTGGAAGGGAGGAAGGAGAGAGAGGGGAGGAGGGAAAGAAGAAGGGCAGAGAGAAGGAGGAGGAAAGATGGAAGACAGGGAAAGAAGGAAGGAGAAGGAAGGGAGAGAATGAAAAGAAGGAAGGCGAGAGGGAGGAAGAACAGAAGGAGAAAGGCAAGGAAGGAGAAGGAAGGAAGGAAGAAAGGAAGAAAAGAAGGAAGGAAGGAAAGAAAGAAAGAAAATAGGAAGGGAGGAACAAGAGAGGGGAGAAAAAGAGGGAGAGAGAGTGGAAGGGAAGAAGGAGAGAGAGGGGAGGAGGGAAAGAAGAAGGGCAGAGAGAAGGAGGAGGAAAGATTGGAAGATAGGGAAAGAAGGAAGGAGAAGGAAGTGAAAGAATGAAAAGAAGGAAGGAGAGAGGGAGGAAGAACAGAAGGAGAGAGGCAAGGAAGGAGGAAAAAAGAAAGGAGAAGGAAGGAAGGAAGGAAGGAAGGAAGGAAGGAAAAGAAAGAAAGAAAGAAAGAAAGAAAGAAAGAAAGAAAGAAAGAAAGAAAGAAAGAAAGAAAGAAAGAAAGAAAAGAGGGAGGGAGGGAGGGAGGAACAAGAGAGAGGGAAGGGAGAAAATGAGGAAGGGAGAGTGGAAGGGAAGAAGGAGAGAGAGGGGAGGAGGGAAAGAAGAAGGGCAGAGAGAAGGAGGAGGAAAGATTGGAAGAACAGGGAAAGGAGGAAGGAGAAGGAAGGGAGAGAATGAAAAGAAGAAAGGATAGAGGGAGGAGGAATGGAAGGAGAGAGGCAAGAAAGGAAGAAAGGATAGAGGGAGGAAGAATGGAAGGAGAGAGGGAAGGAAGGAAAGAAGGAAGGAAGGAAAGAAGGGTATTCCTGGCGATGCTACCATCATCGTTGGTTTGGAGAGGGAAGATATTTGCTCTGTGTAACAATGAAAGTGGCCCTGAACACTGAAAGGGCAAGCGTATAAAAGAGAGCAACCCCCCCCCCTCCTAGCACTGATGACGTTACCTAGTTGGGTCATGAAACGTCTGCAAGAAAGCCACCCAGCTCAGAGAAGCACCCAGGACCCCACCACACGAACCCCAATTACTGAGTTTGAGGGACGCCTTATCCCAGCCGAGGTGCCGTCCTTCCTTTAAACCAGGGGTTCTCAACCTTTTTAGTGCCGTGACCCCCAACCGGTCGTAAGTCGAGGACTACTCAGCCGGTCGTAAGTCGAGGACTACTCAACGGCGCAGCACCGTTTGCAGAATGGGACTTTTGGCGGGCTCAGCAGGGCAGAGACAGCCTGGACAATTCCTATTGGCTTTTGAAAGCCAATAGAATTAGACTCTGTTCAAGAGAGTCTCTTCTATTGGCTTTCAAAAGCCCATAGAATAAAAGGGAGTAGCACAGCTAAGGAAAAGGGGGAAAAAAATGGCGGACTGCGTTGTTTGGAGACCCCTGTGAAATGGTCGTTCGAGCCCAAATGGGGTCCCGACCCACAGGTTGAGAACCGCTGCTTTAAACAATGTTTTTCTTTCATTTCCCCCACAGAAATGCGGTTACGGTGCAGGATTAGGGATGGCCTGCAAGCCGTGTCCGGCCGGTTCCTTCTCTCCCACCTCTGGGCTGGGATTCTGCTCCTTGCATACTCCTTGCGAGGCCAAGAAGAGGGTCCACCTCCACATCGGAACGGCGACTGCAGACACTTGGTGTGGTGCCTGCTTACCTGGGTAAGTTCTCACCTGCACCTTTCCTTTCCACTTCTTTTGCGAGAAAATGTCTTCTCCTGTGTCCAGACAAGCCCAGGGAAGGAAAGGTCTCTGAGAAATGGAGAAGGTCATCTAGAATCAGTGGACACCTGGTTTGGGATGTTGCATCACGGTTCCGACAGATGAAACTCTTCAAAGAACTTTGAGGCATTGTTTACCTTAAAGAATCTTTATTCGAGCAGGATAGCATCGGCACGTACATAGGCCAAGCCAAAATCTGAATTCCCCTCCCCTGAGCACATAGTATCAAAGCACAATTCTTTCCTCCAATTAGGCAAAAAACCCCAAATGTACAGGTATAGTATAGGGGGTACCTTGCTCAATAGTAGTAACTGTGAGAGGGACCTTGGAGTCCTAGTGGACGATCACTTAGATAGGAGCCAGCCGTATGCTGCAGCTGCCAAAAAGGCCAACACAGTGTTGGGCTGCATTAACAGAGGGATAGAACCAAGATCAGGTGAAGTATTAATACCACTTTACAAGGCCTGGGTAAGGCCACACTTGGAATACGGCATCCAGTTTTGGTCACCGCGATGTAAAGAAGATGCTGAGACTCTAGGAAGAGTGCAGAGAAGAGCAACAAAGATGATTAGGGGATTGGAGGCTAAAACATATGAGGAACGGTTGCTGGAATTGGGCATGTCTAGTTTAATGAAGAGAAGGACGAGAGGTGACATGATAGCAGTGTTCCAGTATCTCAGGGGCTGCCCCAAAGAAGAGGGAGTCAAGCTATTCTCCAAAGCGCCTGAGGGCAGGACAAGAAGCAACGGATGGAAACTGATCCAGGAGAGAAACAACCTGGGAACTAAGGAGAAACTTCCTGACAGAACAATTAACCAGTGGAACAACCTGCCTCCAGAAGCGGTGAATGCTCCAACCCTGGAAGTTTTTAAGAAGAGACTGGACAGCCATTTGTCTGAAATGGTGTAGGGTTTCCTGCGTGAGAAGGGGGTTGGACTCAATGACCTCCAAGGTCCCTTCCAACTTTATTATTATTATTATTATTATTATTATTATTATTATTATTATGGATCATCGCACAGTCAGCCAGATGTTCAGACTGGATTTGGCATTTTGTCTACCTATCGAGTCCTTACCCAGGACCTGGGATAGGCAGATGTGGATGTTTGATGGTATTACAGGTATTGTTGCAGGATGGAAGCAGTTCCTAGTAAGGCCGCCTTTTGCAATTGACTAATAGCGAATTTGTCAATGCCAATGGTGTTCAAGTGGTGCTCCAGTTGTTTTGGGATTGCACCCAAGGAGCCTATGACTATTGGTACTACCCTTGCTTGCTTTTGCCACAGTCTTTCTATTTCTATTTGTAGGTCTTTGTATTTTGTTATCTTCTCCAGTTCTTTCTCGTCTATTCTGTTGTCTCCAGGCACTGCCACGTCCACTATCCAGACTTTTTTGTCTTTCTTATCGACAATTGTTAAGTCTGGGGTGTTATGTTGCAGGTGCTTGTCTGTTTGAATTCTGAAGTCCCAGAGCAGTTTAATTTTATCATTTTCTATGACTTTCTCTATTTTATGATCCCACCAGTTTTTGCTTACAGGCAAATGATATTTTTTGCAGATCTTCCAATGCACCATTGTTGCTACTTTGTCATGCCGCTGCTTGTAATCAGTTTGTGCTATCTTCTTGCAACAGCTTACCAAGTGGTCCACTATTATTATTATTATTATATGGATCATCGCACAGTCAGCCAGATGTTCAGACTGGATTTGGCATTTTGTCTACCTATCAAGTCCTTACCCAGGACCTGGGATAGGCAGATGTGGATGTTTGATGGTATTACAGATATCGTCGCAGGATGGAAGCAGTTCCTAGTTAGGCCGCCTTTTGCAATTGACTAATAGCAAATTTGTCAATGCCAATGTTGTTGTTGTTGTTGTTGTTGTTATTATTATTATTATTATTATTAACAGTCATAAATCACATCCTCCAATTAGCTTGAAATGCAGGCTTTCCCTCCAGTTCTTCAACCCCGCCATTTCTTATCATCTCTTTATTTCAAAAGCCCTGAATTCACACCCTGTCACAATAGTGTTATGTCTAACTAACTCCCATTACATTCCTCCTCCTTCCTCAGCATCATCTACTTCTAAGAGTAAAGCATAAGGAAGAATAAGGCTGCATCTCCCCATGTTGTCAAAGCAAGAACATCCGACGTTAGCAGTGTTGTCCTATAGGTCTCCACCAAGGGAACTACTGGACAGATATTTCAGCCTCTGAATTTTGATTCTGTCGAGCTTAGAGCAGGGATGTCCAACCTTGGCCACACTTTGAAGACCTGTGGACTTCAACGGCCAGAATTCCCCAGCCAGTGCCCTTGTCAATTCGGACGGTCACTAAACGAGGACCACCTATATAGGCCTATTCCAGGCCACAGAAGGGAAGTGAGGTCCAACATAACTTGCTCAACGCCAAATCACTGAAAAAGTCACAAGGACGTGTGTGGAAAGTTGAAAAACGGAGCATCGTGATCCCCGGCTGAAGAAGAGAAGGACAAAAATAGGGACAATTATTTTAGAGGTTGTGTTTCATTTTACAAGGTAGATGTTTTCTAATGGATTTTGCAAAAAAACAAGAAAACGAATCAAAAATCGCAGGGGGTTGGTTGTCTCAAGTTACAAAAAAAGGGAGAAATGTGGGACACAAAGATCGTAATATCCTGGAGGGGAATCCGATTAAGAATCGTCCCGTAATATCTTCACGTTAACCATTCAAGGTTAATAATAATAATAATAGTAGTAGTAAAGTTGGAAGGGACCTTGGAGGTCATCTAGTCCAACCCCCTGCTCGGGCAGGAAACCCTACACCATTTCGGACAAGTGGCTGTCCAGTCTCTTCTTAAAAACTTCCAGTGTTGGAGCATTCACTGCTTCTGGAGGCAAGCTGTTCCACTGGTTAATTGTTCTCACTGTCAGGAAGTTTCTCCTTAGTTCTAGGTTGCTTCTCTCCTTGATGAGTTTCCACCCGTTGCTTCTTGTCCTGCCTTCAGGTGGTTTGGAAAATCGCTTGATTCCCTTTTCTTTATGGCAGCCCCTGAGATATTGGAAGACTGCTATCATGTCCCCCCTTGTCCTTCTCTTCATTAAATTAGACATACCCAATTCTAGCAACCATTCCTTATAGGTTAGATTTGTAGAGAGGGTCAGTTCAGGTTCCTGAAAACAGACAGTCCTCGACTTACGACCAAAATGGAGCCCAAAACTTCTGTTGCTAAGCCGGACAGTTATTAAATGAATTATACCCCATTTTATGACCCTTCTTGCCACTGTTGTTAAGCGAAGCACTGCAGTTGTTAAGCGAGTCACACCGTCATTAAGTGAATCCGGCTTCCCCCATTGACTTTGCTTTGTCAGAAAGTCGCAAAAGGGGGTCAAACGTCTCAATTTTGATCAATCAGAATGGAGTTGGAAGGGACCTTGGAGGTCATCTAGTCCAGGGCTTTTCAACCTTTTCACCCATTGTGCCACTTTTAGGACATGGCAACATCCGAGTACCACCCGTTGCCTAGCAAGGGGTCAAAAACTTGATGACCCCCAAAAACAAAAAGGAAAAAAGTGATAAAGTACAGGTAGTCCTCGACTTACAACAGTTTGCTTAGTGACTGTTCGAAGTTACAATGGCACTGAAAAAAGTGCCCCCCGAGCCACAGCCGAGTAAGATACCTGCCTGCCCACCCAGTGGCGCTCTTCCTCCTGTCCGAGGTTTTCATTGTTGTGAGCATTTCTGTTGAAGATTGGCAGCGGGGGTGGAGTGGGGGGTGCTTGGTTTTTATTCCCCCCGTCTGCTGGGTGGTTGTAGCAGGTTTTGGTCACTTCACATGACCCTGGGACACTGTGACCATCATAAATATGAATCGGTTGCCAAGCATCTGAATGTAAATCATGAGACCCTGGAGAGGCTGCAACATTCCAGCTGATCGGCGCTTCTTCTGGGCTCAGCAGAAGCGCCAGGATCAGCGCCGAGCTCCAGCTGGATCCTGGCGCTGATCCTGGCGCTTCCGCTGAGCCCTGACAGCCCCGAAGAAGCGCCGATCAGCTGGAAAGCAGCACTGATCCTGGCGCTTCCGCTGAGCCCTGACAGCCCTGCAGCTCCAGCCATCTCTCACTCAGGCTTGTGCAGTGCTGCCCCCGGTTCAGCTCATTCCCCTCCCCTACTACCACTTTTTTAGGATGGTCGCGTACCCCCTGCCAGGTGCCAATGGACCACAGGTGGTACCCCTACCCCTGGTTGAAAAGCCCTGATCTAGACTGGCCTACATCCAAATCCTGCAACCGTTCTTTATATATGTTTTTCTCTCCAGGCCCCTAATCATTTTAGTTGCTCTTCTCTGCACTTTTTCCAAAGTCTCAGCATCTTTTTTACATCGTGGTGACCAAAACTGGATGCTGTATTCCAGGTGCGTGGCCTTACTACGGCTTTATAAAACGGTGCTCCTACTTCACCTGATTTTGATTCTCAGTTCATACATCCGAGAATTGTATTCGCTTTTTTGGCTGATACAAAAAAAAAGGAATGCATAGAGAGCCATAGGGAGCCCGCAACGGCCCTAAGTGTGAAAAAACGGTCATAAGTCTCTTTTTTCAGTGCTGTTGTAACTTCGAACGGTCACTAAAGGAACTGTTGTAAACTGAGGACTGCCGTATGCAACTTGGAACAGAAAACTCTCCCAGGGCTAGAGATTAAAACTCTGCAGAGATTTGGGCTCTGCCTCGACCTGCTTTGGCCTCAGCGACCTCCTGCCTGGTGTGCTGAGTGTGCCAGGATCCCCACAGTTCTTCACACATGTCTCCGTCATGTGCCTGCACACACCCACACACCCACACACAGACCTGCTTCTGGACTTTTTTTAGCAACCCGCTGCAAAGGGATGGGGCTCGGCTGCCAGCGCTGGTGAGGTATTCTCCTTCTCGTCTTTCTCGTGATCTTTGTGGCCGCCCACTGACCGACTCACTCCGGGGGCTGCGACCAGATTCCTAGATTCCTTGCATCTTTGCGCCCGAGCAGCTGCAGAAATCAGAAATCTACTTCCTGCTGACCTCTAGGAAGATTATAGGCAGTCCTCAAATTACAACTGTCCATTTAGTGACTGAAGTGACAACGGCACTGAAAAAATGGCTGTTCGTCACACTTACGACCGTTGCAGCGTTCCTGTGGTCACGTGATCAAAATTCAGACTTGGCAATTGACTCACATTTATGAAGGTTGCATTGCAGCATCCCAGGGGGTCATGTGATCCCCTTTTAGCGACCTTATGACAAGCCCACTAGATGGGGAAAGTGATATTCCCTTAACAACAACAACAACAACAATAATAATAATAATCTGGCTGACTGTGCGATGATCCTCAATAATAATAATAATAATAATAATAATATGATATGATAATAATGATAATGATGATGATAATAGTAATAATAATAATAATGATGATGATCATAGTAATGATAATAATAATAATGATAATAATAATAATAATAATGATGACAATAATGATATTGATAATGATGATAATAATAATGATGATGATGATGGAAGGGACTTGGAGGTCATCTAGTCCAGTGGTTCTCAACCTTTTTAATTCCGCAACCCCCAACCGGTCGTAAGTTGAGGACTACTCCACTGGTCATAAGTCGAGGACTACTCAACTGGTGCAGCACCGTTTGCAGAATGGGACTTTTGGCGGGCTCAGCAGGGCAGAGACAGCCTGGACAATTCCTATTGGCTTTTGAAAGCCAATAGAATTAGACTCTATTCAAGAGAGTCTATTCTATTGGCTTTCAAAAGCCAATAGAATAAAAGGGAGTAGCACAGCTAAGGAAAAGGGGGAAAAAATGGCGGACTGCGTTGTTTGGCGACCCCCGTGAAATGGTCGTTCGACCCCAAATGGGGTCCCAACCCACAGGTTGAGAACCACTGCCCTAGTCCAACCCCCTGATACTATCTTAACAACTGCAGCGATTCACTTAATTCTGCGCTCGGTTGCAGTCATAAGTCAAGGACTACCACTACAGGTGGTCCGTGACCTAGACTACGATGGATTCTGAAATTTATGTCGCTAAGCGAGACCGTTGCTAAGTGAATTGTGCCCCCTTTTGTGATCTTTCTGGCGGCTTTTGTTTTGTAAATCACTGCAGTTGTGAAGGGAGTCACCCGGTAAGGTGCCGTAAGTCACCTTGCTCAGTGCCGTTGTAACGGTCACTAAACGGACTTTTGCAAGCCGAGGACGGCCTGTCGTGTTTTTCTGGTCCTCGATCAGGATCCTTACCAGGATTGCAAGTTACTAACTCCCTCTTTGGGGCGGCCGCTGAGAATAGCTTGACTGCCTCTAAGAACTAGATTGTTGGTGAAACACTTGAGGTGGCTTTAATACAGATAGTCCTCAACTTATAACCACAATTGAGCACAGAATTACGGTCATTAAGCTGTTGATTGGATCCCCATGCGACTGTCCCCAGTTTGATGATCTTTTTGGCGTTGGCCATTAAAGTGGACCCATTGTCTATAAACCCCAATTTCCATCCCAAAACATTGTACATTGTGGCGATGTGGCCATCTCATGTGGAACGGACATGTGAGAATTGCAGCATTTTGTTCGGAATTCCAGGGTGGAAAAGGTTGAGAGGGTTTGAGTGAGTCACCACAAAATCTGGCTGAACTCAGCTGGGCCTGTGTAATCCAAACCAGGAGATAGGATCTCTTCTTAGTCATAATTCCCACTGCTGACTCCAGAGCCAAATTGGGCTGACAAATCAAAATCTCCCGTTGTGATTGTGTTTTCTGAACTGGGCCCAGGTACATGTCTCACATGATCCTGAATAAGGCATTCTCTGCAATAGAGTGAATGGTAATTTTATTTCATGTGTCTTTACATCTAGGCCAGTATTTCTCAACCTTGACAATTTTAAGGCATGTGGACTTCAACTCCCAGAATTCCACAGCCAGCAATGCTGGCTGTGGAATTCTGGGAGTTGAAGTCCACATGCCTTAAAATTGTCAAGATTGAGAAACACTGATCTAGGCCCAGTCACCAGAAAGACATAATTTACAATGCAGGTAGTCCTTGATTTACAACCGCAATATGGACATTGCTAAGCGAGGCCATTGTTATTGGCTGCAGTCCTTAAGGCAGGGGTGTCAAACTGCCACCCTGCGGGCCAGACGCGTCACGTGGAAGCCGTGCCCACCCCATTGCCGGCAATAGCAAAACCGGCCCGATACGTTGTGCGACGTCATGTGACGTCACAAGTTTGACATGCCTGCCTTAAGGGAACCACTGTAGCTGTTAAGCAAATTGCATAGTTGTTAAGTACATCTGGCTTTCCCCCCCCTTGGCTTTGCTTGTTGGAAGCTGGGACACTGTACAGTATCGCTCAAGAGAGTACGTTCATCAGTATCTGAGGGGCTGCCCCAAAGAAGAGGGAGTCAAGCTATTCTCCAAAGCGCCTGAAGGCAGGACAAGAAGCAACGGATGGAAACTCATCAAGGAGAGAAGCAACCTGGAACTAAGGAGAAATTTCCTGACAGTGAGGACAATTAACCAGTGGAACAGCTTGCCACCAGAAGTTGTGGATTCTCCATCACTGGAGGCTTTTAAGAAGAGACTGGACAGCCAGCTATTTGAAATGGTATAGGTTTCCTGCCTGAGCAGAGGGCTGGACTAGATGACCTCCAAGGTCCCTTCCAGCTCTGTTCTGATTCATCAGTTTCAAACATTACTGAAGCCCAACATTACCATAGTTTGTAAGCATATATGTAAGCAGAGGCGGAGGGGTAGAGATATAGGTAGGTAAGTGGATGGATGGATGGATAGATAGATAGATAGATAGATAGATAGATAGATAGATAGATAGATAGATAGATGATAGAGATAAATGATAGAGATAGACAGACAGACAGAGATGAGAGAAGGAAAGATAGATAGATAGATAGATAGATAGATAGATAGATAGATAGATAGATAGATAGATAGATAGATAGATAGATAGATAGATGATAGATAGATAGATAGAAAGACAGATGAGAGAGAGAGAGAGAAGGAAAGATGATGGAGATAGATAGATAGATAGATAGATAGATAGATAGATAGATAGATAGATAGATGATGGATGGATAGATGATAGATAGATAGATAGACAGACAGACAGATGAGAGATGAGAAAGAGAGAAGGAAAGATGATAGAGATAGATAGATAGATAGATAGATAGACAGACAGACAGACAGACAGACAGACACAGAGATGAGAGAGAAGGAAAGATTATAGATAGAGAGAGAGAGAGAGACAGACACAGACAGACAGATGAGAGATGAGAGAGAGAGAAGGAAAGATGATAGATAGATAGATAGATAGATAGATAGATAGATAGATAGATAGATAGATAGATAGATAGATGATAGAGATAAATGATAGAGATAGAAAGACAGACAGACAGAGATGAGAGAAGGAAAGATAGATAGATAGATAGATAGATAGATAGATAGATAGATAGATAGATAGATAGATAGATAGAAAGACAGATGAGAGAGAGAGAGAGAAGGAAAGATGATAGAGATAGATAGATAGATAGATAGATAGATAGATAGATAGATAGATAGATAGATAGATAGATAGATGGATGGATAGATGATAGATAGATAGATAGACAGACAGACAGATGAGAGATGAGAAAGAGAGAAGGAAAGATGATAGAGATAGATAGATAGATAGACAGACAGACAGACAGACAGACACAGAGATGAGAGAGAAGGAAAGATTATAGATAGAAAGAGAGAGACAGACACAGACAGACAGATGAGAGATGAGAGAGAGAGAAGGAAAGATGATAGATAGATAGATAGATAGATAGATAGATAGATAGATAGATAGATAGATAGATACAGGCAGACAGACAGACAGACGAGAGATGAGAGAGAGAGAAGGAAAGATGATAGAAAGAGAGAGAGATTATGGATGGATGGATAGATGATAGATAGATAGATAGATAGATAGATAGATAGATGGATGGATGGATGGATGGATGGATGGATGGATGGCCGGACGGACGGACAGACAGACAGATGGATAGACGATACATAATAGAGAGATTTTTTTATATGTATATGTAGAGAAAGAGAGAGATAATAAGCAGAAAAAACTACCTATAATCAAAACATTCGCACTGATTTATGGCTGAGTTGACTCAGGCAAGATCTCTGGGTGCCATTAGCCCCCCCTTTTCCCCAGAATGCAAGACGGGGGGCCCCCCTGTCCCTTTCTCCGACGAGACAGTCATGGAAACCTCCATCTGCTCCTCCTGATGGACATTTTGATGTTCTCCCCGTTTCTTTGCTCGCCCGAGATTTTTTCTTACGTCTCCTCTTTCTGCTTCCCGCAGGTACTACAGTCCAGAAGGGGAGACGGATCCGAGGAGCCCGTGCCTCCCTTGCCTGGCGGCCCCCAGTGGGGTGCCCGGATGTCAAGGTGAGAGCAAAGCAGGGGAGGGGGCTGCCCATCCATTCAAACGAGGGCTTGTCCATGCCCCGAGCCCATGAAGCTCCGCGGGACGTCATCACTATGTACCACCAGAACTAGCCCTTTCAAGTATACACGGTCCTCAGCCACAACTGAGCCCCATTTTACGAACCTTCTTGCCATGGTCATTAAGCGAGTAACTGCAGTTGTTAAGTAAGTCACACGGTCGTTAAGGGAATCTGGCTTCTCCATTGCCTCCAGAAGCGGCGAATGCTCCAAAACGGGAAGTCTTTAAGAAGAGACTGGACAGCCATTTGTCTGAAATGGTATAGGGTTTCTTGCCTGAGCAGGGGGTTGGACTAGATGACCTCCAAAGTCCTTTCCAACTTTATTATTATTATTATTATTATTATTATTGATCATTGTACAGTCAGCCAGATGTTCAGACTGGATTTGGCATTTTGTCTACCTATCGAGTCCTTACTCAGGACCTGGGATAGGCAGATGTGGATGTTTGATGGTATTATTATTATTATTATTATTATTATTATTATTATTATTATTATTAAACTGCAAGAGGGATCTCAGAGTCCTAGTGGACCATTGTTGTTAAGGCTGCCAAGGGCTGGTTGCAATGTTTCTGTCCTTTAAAATTAGATAGCAAACAGGAGTAGAAAATATTTTTCCGGGCTGTGTTTTCCCACATTCTGGATAGTTGCTCACAATAGTCTGAAAACCCTTTAAACGGAGTGGATGTATTTCACTGAGAAAAGCTCATGGTTAGTAAAAAGTAAAAAAAAAAAAAAAGTAAGGTTCTACATTTAGGCAACAAACCTCAAATGCACAGGTATAGTATAGGGGGTACCTGGGTCAATAGTAGTAACCTAGTAGCAACCTAGAACTAAGGAGAAACTTCCTGACAGTTAGAACAATTAACCAGTGGAACCACCTGCCTCCAGAAGCGGTGAATGCTCCAACACTGGAGGTTTTTAAGAAGAGACTGGACAGCCCTTTGTCTGAAATGGGATAGGGATTCCTGCCTGAGCAGGGGGTTGGACTAGATGACCTTCAGGGTCCCTTCCAAGTTGATGATGATGATGATGATGATGATGATGATAAAAAAGTTGGCAGGGTGTACAGATATGCAGATATTATCCCCTCTAGTTGAATACTGATTAATTATTATTACAATATTAGTGGCCATATTTTGGCTAGGGGAAACGTCGAAAGAATCCACCGGAAAGCATTCCAGGGATTTTCAAGGAAGGGGAGATGTGGGAACATGTTGAGACAGGGAATGGTGCATGGATGTCTGGCCACATTCTGCCCCTGGCCTCATCTCGTCTTGGTTTTCCAGCGATCGTTTCCAGATGTGGCCATTGTCTCCGCTTGTTTTCATTTTTCCCCTTCGCCAAGAATCGTCAGATATCCCAGGCGGTCCTCGACTTAACGACGGTCACCCAACGAACGGTCGTTAAGCCAAGGGCTGCCTGTGTTCCCGGCACCCATTGATGACCCATCCAAGGTGAGGTCTTCTCGCTGACCTCTTCCCCTCTTCTTCTCCCGAAGGGTCCAGAAAACCTCCCGCTCGCCTGAGCCGAAACGCCGAGGCCCCTCCCAGACGAGGCGAGAAAACGGCGCTGAACGGCACCCGGGACGGGAAGCCAGACGACAGCGCCACGCAGTACGCGGTGCTGGCCATCGTCCCCGTCTTCTGCATTATGGGCTTGTTGGGCATCCTTTTCTGCAATCTGCTGATGAAGAAGGGGTACCACTGCACGGCCCAGAAGGAGACAGATGAAGAGGCCGCCAAATCGGACAGAACCGGTGAGGGGGGGGGATACCGCGCGTGTTGCGGGCGAGCTCTTTTCGTGGCAGCCCTGGCAATGCTGGAGAGGTCTCTCGCCGTCCTTCGGCGCTCTGCACGTGCTTTCGAGCAGTGTCACCGCTGGATCGAGGTCGACTGGTTGAGGGGCTTAGACCCTCCCAAGCTGGGTCTCCCCATTCTAGGCATCTAGAACCATAGAGTTCCAGGGCTGGAAGGGACCTGGGAGGTCTTCTAGTCCAGGGGTAGGCCACCTTGGCTCTTTTATGACTGGTGGACTTCAACTCCCAGAATTCCTGAGCCAGCTGAGGGGAAAGGGAGAGGTTTCCAAGCTGAGCCATGCTGGCTGAGGAATTCTGGGAGTTGAAGTCCACGAGTCATGAAGGGGCCATAGTTTCCCACATGCTGGCTGAGGAATTCTGGGAGTTGAAGTCCACGAGTCTTGAAAGGGCCATAGTTCCCCCATGCTGGCTGAGGAATTCTGGGAGTTGAAGTCCACCAGTCATGAAGGGGCCATGTTTGAAGATCCCTGCTCTAAATGGGCCTTACTGTAGACCTAATGGCTGCACAGACTAGGCCAGAGGTAGGCAACCTTGGCTCTTTTATGACTCGTGGACTTCAACTCCCAGAATTCCTGAGCCAGCCACGCTAAGGGGAAAGGGAGAGGTTTCCAAGCTGAGCCATGCAGGCTGAGGAATTCTGGGAGTTGAAGTCCATATGTCATAAAAGAGCCAAGGTTGCCTACTACCCCTGTTCTAGTCCAACCCCTTGCTCAAGACAGGAGACCTTAGACCAGGAGTCTCCAAGTTGCTCGACTTTTAAGACTTGTGGACTTCAACTCCCAGAATTCTTCATGCTGGCTGAAGAATTCTGGGAGTTGAAGTCCACAAGTCTTAAAGTGGCCACATTTGGACTAGATAATGCCTAATTATCAGAGACAGAGCCGTAGCTGGCTGAGGAATAGATAGAACATAGCTGACTGGGGGATTCTGGGAAGCCCACAGGTCCTAAAACTGCCAAAGTTGGACCTCTCTGCCTTATGCCATAGACAGGTGCCTTTTATTTTTGCTATCTAGATATAGAACTGGGTTGTTCTCCTTGCTGAATCGCATAATAGGCACCAACTGCCCGCTGCAGAAATCCTTGGGTCGAAGTTGCAATCTCGCTGAATCTAAAAAAAAATCACCTTTATTTCCCCATCGTGCTATATCGTGTGAGCAGCCAAGACTGACGTCTGTGCTTAATGGCCACGGAGCAAAACTCGTTTGAGTCCCGAATGCCACAAAACTGTCGGGTATCTTTTGAGGAGTCAGACGTGAGTGCGCCTGAGCCACAACTGACCCTGTGGAACCGCTGGCTCAGCTCTAGGTTAGCTTACTCTGGCCAACTTTAGTCCGGATGTCCAGCTTTTGGAACCGATAGATGGCGGACAAAAAACAGATGCAAAGATAGCGCCATCTCCTGTCTCTGAGTTGCAATGTCAGCAGTCCTTGACTTACAATCGTCTGTTTAGTGACCGTTCAACGTTAGAACGGCGCCCAAGAAAATGGCTCTCAGGCCTAAGGCAGAACTAGAACTCAGTGTCTCCTAGTGATTGGCTCGAAGTCACCCAGCCGACTTTCGTGTCTAAAGCAGAACTAGAACTCACTACCGCCTGGTGATAGGCCCAAAGTCACCCACCCAGCTTTTGTGTCAAAGGCGGGACTAGAACTCTTCGTCTCCTGGTGATAGGCCCAAAGTCACCCACCCAGCTTTTGTGTCTAAGGCGGGACTAGAGCGCTCCGTCTCCTGGTGATAGGCCCAAAGTCACCCAACCAGCTTTTGTGTCTAAGGCGGGACTAGAGCGCTCTGTCTCCTGGTGATTGGTCCAAAGTCACCCACCCAGCTTTTGTGTCTAAGGTGGGACTAGAACTCTCCGTCTCCTGGTGATTGGTCCAAAGTCACCCACCCAGCTTTTGTGTCTCAGGCAGGACTAGAACTCTCCGTCTCCTGGTGATTGGTCCAAAGTCACCCACCCAGCTTTTGTGTCTAAGGCGGGACTAGAACTCTCTGTCTCCTGGTGATTGGCCCAAAGTCACCCAGCCGACTTTCGTGTCTAAAGCAGAACTAGAACTCACTACCGCCTGGTGATAGGCCCAAAGTCACCCACCCAGCTTTTGTGTCTAAGGCGGGACTAGAACTCTTCGTCTCCTGGTGATAGGCCCAAAGTCACCCACCCAGCTTTTGTGTCTAAGGCGGGACTAGAGCGCTCCGTCTCCTGGTGATAGGCCCAAAGTCACCCAACCAGCTTTTGTGTCTAAGGCGGGACTAGAGCGCTCCGTCTCCTGGTGATTGGTCCAAAGTCACCCACCCAGCTTTTGTGTCGAAGGCGGGACTAGAACTCTCCGTCTCCTGGTGATTGGTCCAAAGTCACCCACCCAGCTTTTGTGTCTCAGGCAGGACTAGAACTCTCCGTCTCCTGATGATTGGTCCAAAGTCACCCACCCAGCTTTTGTGTCTAAGGCGGGACTAGAACTCTCTGTCTCCTGGTGATTGGCCCAAAGTCACCCAGCCGGCTTTCATGCCTAAAATCAGGATTCGAACTCATAGCCTCCTGGTTCCTAGCCTGATGCCTTCACTGCTAGACTAAACTAGTTCTCAAAAATCGGGGCTCTAACTGTCAATTTCATTTTTTTAGGGAACAGTTCGGGCTATAAGACCGAAGACCTTAACGAGGACACCATCGGGGTGCTGGTGCGGCTGATCACTGAGAAAAAAGGTGGGGGCTCTTTTCGGAGGAAGTCTTCCCTACCTTTTCCACCAAATTTAGGGTGCGTTTGTACGTCCTGTCAATATTGTCGGTTGCTCTTCAGGAGGGCCAGTTCACTGCATTGGTTTCAAGGAATAATTGCTCCTGGGGAGAAAAGCTATGGCCAATCTAGACAGCATACTAAAAAGCAGAGATGTCACCCTGCCAACAAAAGTGCATATAGTCCAGGCCCTGGTTTTCCCAGTTGCAATGTACGGATGTGAAAGCTGGAGGAAAGGCTGAGCGCCAAAGAATGGAGGCCTTTGAACTCTGGTGCTGGAGAAGACTCCTGCGAGTCCCCTGGACTGCAAGGCGATCCAACCGGTCGGTCCTAGAGGAGATCAACCCCGACTGCTCTTGCGAAGGCCAGATCCTGAAGTGGAGACTCAAGTCCTTTGGCCACCTAATGAGAAGGAAGGACTCACTGGAGAAGAGCCTGATGCTGGGAAAGATGGAGGACAATAGAAGAAGGGACGACAGAGAAGGAGGTGGCTGGATGGAGTCACTGAAGCAGGAGGCGTGAGCTTCAATGGACTCCAGAAGATGGTAGAGGACGGGAAGGCCTGGAGGAACGTTGTCCATAGGGTCAGACACGACTTCGCAACTAACAACAGCAACAAGCCTTTCAGAACAAGGATTGAGGAGACCCCAGACCCACAACAGATACGAATGCTCTGCCTTGCTTGTAGTGTTGGACTGGGTGCCGAGTAACTGGCCCTTTCTGCTTTTGCATCACAAGGTGTGTGTTTGTGTGAGTGTGTGTGTGTGTGTGTGTACAGGTAGTCCTCAACGTACGACCACCATTGAGCCCAAAATTTATGTTGCTGAGAAATTTGTTAAGCGAGTTTTGCCCCATTTTACAACTTTTCTCGCACATATTTGTTAAGCGAATCACCGCAGTTAATAATAATAATAATAATAATAATAATAATAATAATAATAATAATAATAATAATAAAGTTGGAAGGGATCTTGGAGGTCATCTAGTCCAACCCCCGGCTTCAGGCAGGAAGCCCTATACCATTTCGGACCGATGGCTGTCCGGTCTCTTCTTAAAATTTTTTCCAGTTGTTGGCGCATTCACCGCTTCTGGAGGCAGGTTGTAAAATGGAGCGCAACCCACTTAAAACTGCCTTGCTTAGCAGTGGAAATTTTGGGCTCAGGCGTTGACGTAAGTCGAGGACTTCCTGTTTAGGTTAGCATGCCAGCAGGATATTTGGAAGAGCCATAAGAGAGCAATAAAGGTAGCGTCAGGTTGAACTCAGCCCCTTAAAAACTGTCCTTGGGAGGTTTTCTGGGTGCATCATGGATTTTGTTCACCACTGTGATATGTGTGTGTGTGCATTTGTGTACGTGTGTGTGTGTGTGTGCAAATTTGCAATGGATGTCCCACCGAAGTGCCGGATGGTTTAAGCCGCCCTCCACAAATCTGATTTTTTTCTTTCTTTACGGTGCAGTGGAGATGTCCTGACTTCCCTCGGTCGCTTTCACTTCCTTGGCGCTTGTTAAAAAACCTGATTTCCTCCAAATTTCTTGCCCGCAGAAAATGCAGCCGTCCTGGAAGAGATGCTGAAGGAGTACCACAGCAAGCAACTCACCCAGCCAACTTACAAGCCTGTGAACAAGTAGGTGACCCACTTCCTTTCTATCTGGAGCAAAATAAAAAAAAACCTCTTTTTTTTTCTTTTTTTTTTTTTGCAGTCTTTCTGCTCCACAAAGTTGGAAGGTTTTTAACAGGAAGGCTGAGGTGGAAGAGACTTTTATCGCAAAGATTTTGGGGCCATTTTAGCCAGTTTGGCTAGTGGTTAAGGTGCTGGCCTAGAAACCAGGAGATGGAGAGTTCTAGTCCTGTCTTAAGGGTGAAAAGCAGCTGGATGACTGTGGACCATAGGCAACCTCAGCTCTTTTATGACGCATGGACCAACTCCCAGAATTCCTGAGTCAGCATAGCTGACTCAGGAATTCTGGGAGTTGAAGTCCATGCGTCATAAAAGAGCTGAGGTTGCCTACCCCTGCACTAGGAGACGGTGAGTTCTAGTCCCGCCTTAGGCATGACAGCCAGCTGGGTGACTTTGGGCCAATCACCAGGAGGCGGTGAGTTCTAGTCCCGCCTTAGGCATGGCAGCCAGCTGGGTGACTTTGGGCCAATCACCAGGAGGCGGTGAGTTCTAGTCCCGCCTTAGGCATGGCAGCCAGCTGGGTGACTTTGGGCCAATCACCAGGAGGCGGTGAGTTCTAGTCCCGCCTTAGTCATGACAGCCAGCTGGATGACTTTGGGCCAATCACACAGGCAGTGAGTTCTAGTCCCGCCTTAGGCATGACAGCCAGCTGGTGACTTTGGGCCAATCACCAGGAGATGGTGAGTTCTAGTCCCGCCTTAGGCATGAAAGCTGGCTAGGTGACTTTGGGCCAATCACCAGGTGATGGTGAGTTCTAGTCCTGCCTTAGGCATGAAAACCAGCTAGCAAGTTTGGGCCAATCACCAGGAGGCGGTGAGTTCTAGTCCCGCCTTAGGCATGAGAGCCAGCTGGGTGACTTTGGGCCAATCACCAGGAGGCGGCGAGTTCTAGTCCTGCCTTAGGTGACCTTCAGCCGGTCTCTGTCAGCCCAATGCACCTGACAGTGTTGTGCTGATGAAAATAGGAAAGAATATTTGCCACCTTGAATGATTTCTAAAAATCATAAAGGCGGGATAAAAATCTCATAAATAAAGAATTTATTATACATTATGTACATAAGAGTTATTATATATAGTGGCTCCCTATTAATACAAGACGAATAGCTTTAATCTGGCTTCTTTTTCTGCTGTTCGGGGTCTGGTGGATTGTGCAAATCACAGCCTTGTTGGGGGTTGGGAGTGTCCTTGTGTGTTTGTGTGTATGTGGGGTGTGTGTGTGTGTGTGTGTATCAAAAGGCACCAGGGTGGGTGTTGTGATGTCCTCAAAACCCTGACCCTTTTTTTTAATGCACCTCCCAAGCACCATTTTAAGACTTTTGAACCCGTAAATCTTCTTAAACGGTTTACTTCTGGGGCAAGCTGGTTTCCACGGTGGCGCCGTGGTTAGAATGTCCCACTGCCGCCAGTTCGATCTTGACCGGCTCAAGGTTGATTCAGCATTACGTCCTTCTTGAGGTCGCTAAAATGAGGACCCGGATTGTTGGGGCCAAATAGGCCGACTCTGTAAACCGCTTAGACTCGAAGTGTTTCTCAACCTTGACAATTTTAAGGTATGTGGACTTCAACTCCCAGAATTCCACAGCCAGCATTGCTGGCTGTGGAATTCTGGGAGTTGAAGTCCACATGCCTTAAAATTGTCAAGGTTGAGAAACACTGGCTTAGAGAGCGCTGGAAAGCACGAGAAAGTGGTCTATAAATCTAAGGGCTGTTGCTATGGCTATTCCCCGAATTTTTTTTTTATTGACTCGTCAAACGGGGATTTGAACCCCAGTTTTCCCAGCTCAGCAGATCTGATGCCTCGACCGCCGTCCCTGAACACTGCATCCCATCCTTCTGAGCCCAGGGTTAAGGATGATGGGCTTTGAAAGCCAACCAACCCGAGCCAATCCAGCGCCTGCCAAGACCGTCCTAGCCGGTCTCCGAT
>CM077921.1:124566871-124671871 GCA_039797435.1 Crotalus adamanteus
TCCCCGGGTTTATTTATTGCCCACCCTTCGTGGTGTGACGTTAAACGGAACGGGCCTTACCGGAAGTTTCGTTTCTATTATGTTGATGAATAAAAACCGGAAAACGGATCAACGGCTGGCAGTTGCCCCAGATTGGTCGGAATGGGTGGGTGGGGGGGCTGGGGGGGAGAGAAAGTGTTGAGCAGACAACTCTCTCAAGCTCTGCTCACACTCACCCACACGCCTGTCTTGGCTACTGCAATGCGCTCTGTACAGGGGGCTGCCCTTGAAAACTACCCGGAAGCTTCAACTGGTTCAAACTGCAGTGGCCCATTTGGTTTTTTGCAAGCCTATTTTTGCACACGTGTCGCCTCCTTTCGGGTCCAATTCGGGGTGCTTATTGACACCGTCAAAGCCCTCCCTGGCTTGGGACCAGGTTAGTTGATCCTAGTTAGATCCACCCAATCCAACAGGCTGGGGAGGCTGGGGGATGTTACGGGGTCCCATTCCCTTGAGGAGGTCCATCGGGTGGGACCCAGGAGGAGGGCCTGCTCTGTGGTGGCTCCCTCCCTGTGGAACATCAACTGTGCAGAGAGGAGATTGGCCCCGTACTCTGCGAATGAGGAGTTGGGTGGCCATATAAATTTTGTTAAAAATAAATAAAACAGGAGTTAAGAATTGCCCGAGGATGTCAAATTGTCCACAGTCCACCGAGGATCACTTCACAAAACTCAACATTTCACTGCCTTGAAGTGCCTTAGTAGTAGTAGTAGTAGTAATAATAATAATAGTATTAATATTATAATTATATAATAATGTTATAATTATAACCAATAATCATAGGCTCCTTGGGTGCAATCCCAAAACAACTGGAGCACCACTTGAACAGAACTGGCATTGACAAATTCGCTATTAGTCAATTGCAAAAGGCAGCCTTACTAGGAGCTGCTTCCATCTTGCAACGATATCTGTAATACCATCAAACATCCACATCTGCCTATCCCAGGTCCTGGGTAAGGACTCAATGGGTAGACAAAATGCCAAATCCAGTCTGAACATCTGGCTGACTGTGCGATGATCCATAATAATAATAATAATAATGAGGAGGAGGAGGAGGAGAAGAAGAAGAAGAATACAGTTGGAAGGGACCTTGGAGGTCATCTAGTCCAACCCCCTGCTCAGGCAGGAAACCCTATACCATTTCGGACAAATGGCTGTACAGTCTCTTCTTAAAAACTTCCGGTGTTGGCGCATTCACCGCTTCTGGAGGCAAGGAGTTCCACTGATTAATTGTCCTCATTGTCAGGAAAGTTCTAGGTTGCTTCTCCCCTTGATTAGTTGAGTAAATGGCTCCTACCCTATGAGTAACCGGTGAGTGGGTTATACCCAGCGAATCCCGCTGGAAGGGTTTCAGCTTGGATGGCATCCTAGAGGCCATCCAGCCCAACCCCCTGCTTGGGCCAGGAATCTACTGGGTGAGATCTGGAGAACAGCCCACCGGTTTTTGTGCTCAGTGGACCTTCTGTGCAATTGGGACCTTCTTTAGAACTGAACGTCTGGGGCGCTCTGAGATTGGACAGCCGTCTGTCTGAAATGGTAAAGGGTCGCCTGCTTAAACGGGGCTGGACTAGAAGACCTCCAAGGTCCCTTCCAACTCTATCGTTTTGTTCACAACAGCCATTTTCTGCCTCCTGCCCTAGAGCAGTGTTTCCCAAACTTGACAATTTTAAGGCATGTGGACTTCAACTCCCAGAATTCCACAGCCAGCGTTGCTGGCTGTGGAATTCTGGGAGTTGAAGTCCTCATACCTTAAAATTGTCAAGTTTGGGAAACACTGCCTTAGAGAAAGGGGTTGATCACCTGGTGGGACATCTTCTCCAAAGACCAATCTCCTCCTTCCCCACCTGGTCAGCCTTCTCAAGGTTAAAGGTGACCAAATACCTGATCTTCCTTCTTACTGATGACTTCCAGCCTCTCTCCGTCCATCTGCAAGTGCAATATCCAGATTTGGTGCCAAGAAGCCAAACCCAGTAATAGGACTTCCAATGCTTTGAAAACCTTAATGGCTCACAAAGTCCGCGCTGTGAGCACAGAGGCTCAACCAGGTCAGTTGAAGGCCTGATGTCTGGGTTCACATGACACAAAAGCCGACTGGCTGACTTTGGGCCAATTGCCAGGAGACGATGAGTTCTAGTCCGCCTGAGACACGAGAGCTGGCTGGGTGACTTTGGGCCAATCACCAGGAGACGGTGAGTTCTAGTCCCGCCTGAGACACAAAAGCTGGCTGGGTGACTTTGGGCCAATCACCAGGAGACGGTGAGTTCTAGTCCCGCCTGAGACACAAAAGCTGGCTGGGTGACTTTGGGCCAATCACTAGGAGACGGTGAGTTCTAGTCCCGCCTGAGACACGAGAGCTGGTTGGGTGACTTTGGGCCAATCACCAGGAGACGGTGAGTTCTTGTCCCGCCTGAGACACAAAAGCTGGCTGGGTGACTTTGGGCCAATCACTAGGAGACAGTGAGTTCTAGTCTCGCCTGAGACATGGAAGCTGGCTGGGTGACTTTGGGCCAATCACCAGGAGACGGTGAGTTCTAGTCCCACCTTAGGCATGAAAGCCGGCTGGCTGACTTTGGGCCAATCACCAGGAGATGGTGAGTTCTAGTCCCGCCTGAGGCATGAAAGCCAGCTGGGTGACTTTGGGCCAATCACCAGGAGACGGTGAGTTCTAGTCCCGCCTGAGACACGAGAGCTGGCTGGGTGACTTTGGGCCAATCACCAGGAGACGGTGAGTTCTAGTCTCGCCTTGGGTACATTTCTCACTCGAGACAGTTGCAGAGAATGTACCTATTTGCCTTCAAAACGCCCAAGGAAATGCTTGCAAGCAAGGAGAACTAATAAAGGGTCACCACCCGTTTTCCAATTCTGTTTTGGACTGCTGCTTCTCAACCTTGGCCATGTTCAGCTGGGTGGACGACGACTCCCAGAATTCTGGGAGTTGAAGTCCATCGGTCTTAACGTTGCCCCGGTTGAGAAGCCACTACTAATGCAAAGGGACACCCATCTAAAAGAATGGCATTTTACCGAACATTTAATTCCTCCAGTTGCTCTTTTACTACTATTATTATTATTATTTGGAAGGCGGATCTGAAGGCACCCTCGGCTGGCCCTGGGAAATGCCTCGGTTGAGCTGCACGCAAACTGTCTGCTCCAAGGTCCCTCCCAGCTCTATTCCTATTCTTTTTCTATTCTATATTTCTATTCTATTTCTACTCTATTCTGTTGTTCTGTTCTTCATTCCTTCTATTCTATTCTATTCCTATAGTTTCTATTCTATATTTCTATTCTATTCCTATTCTGTTGTTCTGTTCTGTTCTTCATTCCTTCTATTCTATTCCTATATTTCTATTGTTTCTATTCCTATACCTATTCTATTCTGTATTTCTATTCTGTTCTGTTCTGTTCTTTCTATTCTATTCTTCATTCCTTCTATTCTATTCCATTCTATATTTCTATTCTATTGTATTCTATTCTATATTTGTATTCTATTCCTATTCTATTCTGTATTTGTTCTGTTCTGTTGTTCTGTTCTATTCTATTCTTCATTCCTTCACTTCCATTCTATATTTCTATTCTATAGTATTCTATATTTCTATTCTACTCCTATTCTATTCTGTATTTCTATTCTGTTGTATTCTATTCTTTCTATTCTATTCTTCATCTATTCTATTCCATTCCATTCTATATTTCTATTCTATGCCTATTCTATTGTTCTGTTGTTCTGTTCTGTTCTTCATTCCTTCTATTCTATTCCTATATTTCTATTGTTTCTATTCTATATTTCTATTCTATTCCTATACCTATTCTATTCTGTATTTCTATTCTGTTCTTTCTATTCTATTCTTCATTCCTTCTATTCTATTCCATTCTATATTTCTATTCTATTCTATTCTATATTTCTATTCTATTCCTATTCTATTTGTTCTGTTCTGTTCTATTCTATTCTTCATTCCTTCAATTCCATTCTATATTTCTATTCTATTCCTATACTTATTCTATTCTGTATTTCTATTCTTTCTATTCTGTTCTTCATTCCTTCTATTCTATTCCATTCTATATTTCTATTCTATTGTATTCTTTTCTATATTTCTATTCTATTCCTATTCTATTCTGTATTCTGTTCTGTTGTTCTGTTCTGTTCTATTCTTCATTCCTTCACTTCCATTCTATATTTCTATTCTATTGTATTCTATATTTCTATTCTACTCCTATTCTATTCTGTATTTCTATTCTGTTCTGTTGTATTCTATTCTTTCTATTCTATTCTTCATCTATTCTATTCCATTCCATTCTATATTTCTATTCTATTTCTATTCTACTCTACTCTTATCTATTTTGAATATGGTCGCCTGATCTGGAGCAACGTCTCCCAGTTTAGACAAGCTCCTTTACTAAGATAAAGTCACAAATAGCCTGGGGCCAAAACGAAGCATGACTCTCTCTGTAACCCCATCACTGCAAAGAAACGTCCACACAGTTGTGTTCTTTAACACCTTTAAAATGCCCTGAAGGAAAAAGAATCAAGAGAAACAGATTCTGCTGCTAAATGCAGTAGCTGGAGGGATCCAGCAGAGGGCGCTCTTCCACAAGGAAAGTCCAGGGCTGGGCATAGAGAGGAAAGGAAAGGAGGGGGAGAGAGAGATTGGTGTACAAAGTCCTTGACATACAACAATTCGCTTAGTGACCGAAGCTACAAGTGCAGGAAAGAAAGTGAGTTATGACCGTTTTTCACACTTAACGACCGTTGCAGCATCCCCCGTGGCCATATGATCGAAATTTGGATGCTTGGCAACGGACTCGTATTTACGACGGCTGCAGTGTCCTGGGGTTAACCTTCTGACAAGCAAAGTCAATGGGGAAGTTGGATTCACTTAACGACCGCATGATTCACTTAACAACTGCCGTGATTCGCTTGACAACCTCAACCAAAAAAGTAGCCAAATCGGGCACCACTCACTTTTAACAACCGCCTTCTTTAGCAGCGGAAATTATCCCAATTAGGGGGTCGTAAAGCGAGGACCCCCTGTATATATATCTCTCCCTCTCTGTCTATCCCTGAATTTCTTCCCCCTCCATTATAAAAAAAAAAATCCCTATTACCAAACACCAAGATGGACTAAAAAACTGGCATTTTAATTTTTTTTATTTTTAAAGTGGACTTTTTGACATGTCGCGCAATTTTGAAAACGGCGGAGCTTCCCTTGATTGACGACAAACGGTAACAAAATCGTGGGAAGCCGATTTTGCAAACCCCACACTTTGTGTTTTGAAAAGCTGGCGGCTCTCCGCGGTTCGTGGGGTTTTCTGTGTGAAATCCACCAACTTCTGCCTTTTTCGAGGTATCCCACTACTGCCACCAGCCCCTCCACCTTCTCTTTGCCCACGAGCTACAGGTTTAGTTCTTGATTTACAATCATTCACTTAGTGATGGTTTGAAGTTGTAATGGCATTGAAAAATGTGACTTGACTTATGGCCATTTTTCACACTTATGACTGTTGCAGTGTCCGCAGGGTCATTTGATCAGAATTTCGATTCCTGGCAACAGATTCCTATTTGTGACAGCCGCAGTGTGCTGTGATCCTTTGTCAGCCTTCTGACAAGCAAAGTCAAATGGGGAAGCCGGATTCACTTAACAACTGCGTGATTCACTTAACAACGGTGGCAAAATGGGGACAAAAACTCATTGAACAATCTGTCTCGCTTAGCGACATAAATTGGAGGGGCTCACTTGTGGCCTGTCAGTTGAAGACTACCTGCAGGTTGAAAGTTTGAATCCCGTTAAGCAAAAACGTCCGTTCCCTTTGAAAGCAGACACTTTGAAATCAAGACTCAAGATCTTGGTGGTGTTTTTTTTTTTAATATTTCTTTTTTTGGAAATATTTTTAATAGTTTTATCGAATGTTCTACAATCTTACAGTAAATATCGTACAGTTACAAACTCTTGGCTTTAAATCTGTCCCGAGAGATCACTACTTGATCTTCAGAACGAAATCATGAGCGTTATGGATTTACACGTCATATTCACAAGTTGTGACTTGAGGGTTAGGGGGGCTAGGGGGGGCAGGAGATTGGGGGAGGTGGGGGGGGGCTTTTCCAATACACCAGTTCTGCCCCACTGCCCCCCCTCCCTCTCCGCCAGATTAAAAAACCTTAAGATTGAAAGCGTGGAAGACTCTCATTTCCAGTAAAAAGGTTTTAAAAGAGATTTAACGGAATTAAAACTCTGCGGGCCGGATAATTAAAGAGAAATATATCGGCGGAACCCCGTGCAAAGGGCTTCCCATCTTAAGAGCCCACTGTCTTCCACCGTGGACTGCAAATTACTTTATGTAAGAAACTCCAAATATAAGGTAGTCCTCGACTTAATAATTAAAATAAAGTTGGAAGGGGCCTCGGAGGTCATCTAGTCCAACCCCGTGTTCAGGCATTTTGTTTTACTTATAACGGTTCATTTAGCGACCGTGCAAAAGAACCAGGAAAAAAGGGACTTACGAACAATTTTCACACTTTACAACTGCTGCGGTGGTCGTGGTCACGCAATCAAAATTCAAACACTTGGCAACTGGCATGTACTTTCGACGGTTGCGGTGTCCTGGGGGGGGTCACGTGATCCCCTTTTGCAACCTTCTGACAAGCAAAAAGTGGGGGAAGCCGGATTCACTTAACAGCCGCACGACTAACTTAAAAACCGCAGATAAAAAGGGTCATAAAATGGGGCAAACCTCAAGTAACTGTCTTTGCTTTGCCACGTAAATTTCGGGTTCCGTTGTGGTCATAAACTAGAGGACTAACAGCATTCACCTCAACAAGAAGCTATGCGTTCCGAAGGGTTCTCCATAGCCTCCCGAAACATCTGAGCCATTCAACGTTGCTCTAGAGGACAGGTGGGGAATGGTGGCCCCTTTACAACTGCTGGACTTCAACTCCCAGAATTCCTCAGTCAGCAACTACGGCCCCTTAAGGACCTCTGGATTTCAACTCCCAGAATTCCTCAGCCAGCAACTATGGCCCCTTAAGGACCTCTGGATTTCAACTCCCAGAATTCCTCAGCCAGCAACTATGGCCCCTTAAGGACCTCTGGACTTCAACTCCCAGAATTCCTCAGCCAGCAACTATGTCCCCTTTACGACCTCTGGACTTCAACTCCCAGAATTCCTCAGCCAGCCGGGGAGCCTGAACATGGCTGACTCAGGAATTCTGGGAGTTGAAGTCCACAAGTCGTAAAGGCACCACCGTTCCCCACCTCTTCTCTCATGCAACCCCCCCCCCAAAGACCTTTAAATAACAGTAATGGCAGAACAAAGGAAGTAGGGGGGGGGAAACGGCAGATCATGATAGACAGGAGCCAAAGACTTGAGCTAATAATAATAATAAATAATAATAAAGTTGGAAGGGACCTTGGAGGTCATCTAGTCCAACCCCCTGCTCAGGCAGGAAACCCTATACCATTTCAGACAAATGGCTGTCCAGTCTCTTCTTAAAAACCTCCAGTGTTGGGAGCTTCTTTATGGCTGGGGGGGAGTTGGGTTCTGGCTGCTTCTTTCTGGCTGGGGGGGCACTACAGATGCCCGACCGGTGTTGGGTGGGGCCAATGTGCCCATTAATATGCATCTTTGCAGATGGGGGGCAGGTGGGCCTTTTCCTGCTCCTCCAAACGGGTTTGAAAAGGGGGAATATAGTGTGGGGGGGGTTGTTTCCTAATTCATGGGAAGGGGGGGTGTCTGTGGCATGGACCCCTGAAATGAGGACAGAGGGGGGGGCTGAACTCCAAAGCGGGGGCCAAGCTAGCTCAGGAATTCTGGGGGTTGAAGTCCACGAGTCGTAAAGGGGCCATCGTTCCCCACCTCTTCTCTAGAGCGAGCATCAATCGTGCAACCCCCCCCCCAAAAGACCTTTAAATAACACTTAGAGTAATGGCGGGGGGCATGGCAGGTGGTCAAAGACAGGAGCCAAAGACTTGGTCTGGTTCTTTCTGGAGTCCTGGCCTGGGGGGGGGGGTTGGGGGGGGTCACAGGTGCCCAACCTTAAATGTGGAGAGGTGGTGGGGTTCACTTTCAAAGCAGGGACCAAGTTGCCAATGCAGGTCATCCTCCATTTACAAAACCCTTTGTTTACCGACCGTCTCAAAGTTACGACGGCACTTTTTAAAAACGCGACTTCCGCGCAATCCTCACTCTGACGGCCGTTGCAGTGTCCCTATGGCCCCGTGGCCGAAATTCAACATCTTGGCAATGTGTTTACGGCAGCTGCAGGGTCCCGGGGTCAAGCCCTCGCCATGTGCAGCCACCTGACAAGCAGCTCATGGGGGGGAAGCCAGATGCGCCGAACGGCCGAGGGATTCATTTAATGACGGCAATGATCCACTCAAGCTCCGTGAGCAAAAGGCATGGCATCAAACGAGACTCGGTTAACAACGGCCTGGCTTAGCTACGTTTCCAATTGTGGTCGTAAGTTGAGGACTACCTGTATAATTTGTTTTTTTTTTTTTCCTGGCCACAAATGTCTGGCTCTCAGGATTCATGACGGGGTCATTTGGGGGGGGGGCTCCAAATGCTACTCAGCTCTTTTGGCCGATTGCCTTCATTCCCTGCCCCGATTTCAGATTATACACTTTATACAGTTATATACAACGGGAAGTCCGACGGTTGAGAATGGGGCCGCTCAGGGCACCTTAGTGAGGACCGGCTGGATGGCTGTCCTGCCAAACGGTTCCCCTAGCATTGCACCAGCAAAATGGGCACCGTTAATACCCGAAAAGAAGCAGAATAAAAGAGTTGGAGGTCATCTAATCCAACCCCCTGCTCAGGCAGGAAACCCTATACATTTTGGACAAATGGCTATCCAGTCTCTTCTTAAAAACTTCCAGTGTTGGAGCATTTACTGCTTCTGGAGGCAGGTGGTTCCACTGGTTAATTGTTCTCACTGTCAGGAAGTTTCTCCTTAGTTCTAGATTGCTTCTCTCCTTGATGAGTTTCCACCCATTGCTTCTTGTCCTGCCTTAAGGGGCTTTGGGGAATAGCTTGACTGCCTCTTCTTTGGGGTAGCCCCTGAGATACTGGAAGACTGCTATCATGTCCCCCCTTGTCCTTCTCGTCATTAAACCAGACAGACCCAATTCCAGCAACCGTTCCTTATACGTTTCAGCCTCCAGTCCCCTGATCATCTTTGTTGCTCTTCTCTGCACTCTTTCCAGAGTCTCAACATCTTTTTTACATGGTGGTGACCAAAACTGGATCCCGTATTCCAAGTGTGGCCTTCCCAAGGCACTGAAGAGTGGTATTAACACTTCACGTGATCTTGATTCTCTCCCTCTGTTAATGCAATTTAGGATTGCGTTGGCCTTTTTGGCAGCTGCAGCGCACGGCTGGCTGATGTTTAAGTGATGGTCCACTAGGACTCCGAGATCCCTCTCACAGCGAGTTCCTAGTGAAGGCTGGCTGGCTGGACATACTCCTGGAGTTGATCACCTCTCTCTAAGTCTTGACAATCCCTGGGACCTCTTTCGGTGACCTGCCTTCAGTTGTGCTGGCTGGGGGAATTCTGGGAGTTGAAGTCCGCCCATGGACAAGCTGCCAAGATTGAAGCCTTCAACCCTATCTCCAACAACATTTAGAGTCTCCTTCCTTCCTTCCTGACACTCTCTCCAGAAGCTATCCAGAACTTCCCAATCTCTCTCTCCAGAAGCTATCCAGAACTTCCCAATCTCTCTCCCCAGAAGCTATCCAGAACTTCCCAATCTCTCCCCAGAAGCTATCCAGAACTTCCCAATCTCTCTCTCCAGAAGCTATCCAAAACTTCCCAATCTCTCTCTCCAGAAGCTATCCAGAACTTCCCAATCTCTCTCCAGAAGCTATCCAAAACTTCCCAATCTCTCTCCAGAAGCTATCCAGAACTTCCCAATCTCTCTCTCCAGAAGCTATCCAGAACTTCCCAAAATCTCTCTCTCCAGAAGCTATCCAGAACTTCCCAATCTCTCTCAGCCGTTGAATAGCTCTTGAAAGCTTCTGGATCAGAGACCTGGAACTGACATGAACCGATGCCGGCGGGATTCCCACCTTGCCCAATTTCCTAAAAAGGGTCCTGGCTACTCCATGAGGACCCCCTCGGCTGGGCACGGTGGATGCGAGGCAAAAAGGACGTCAACGTCCAAGTCAAGGAGGGTGGCGCTTCAGGAGACCTGGAGGACAGTTGGAATCCCATCACGGTCCCGTCCCAATCTTGACCACACCAGCGGCGCCCCGGCTGGAGATTATCTTTCTTGATAATCTGAGGTTTGGGGGATCTCCAAGCGAGTCCTCGCGGTCCATGGATTCTCCTTGCCAGGATGACCTTCGTCTTTCCCTTCTCGTCTTCTGCACGGTTGGTTTGAGGAACTTCAATTCTTCTGGCGGGGGCTTCCCTTGGTCCCAGTTCTACCTTTCCAGCCCCACAGTGGGGTTCCCTTAACACTGGGGGAGGTCCTGTCTGTTCCCCACTCCCAGGTGGGTTCAAGACAACCTTCATTTGGGTGCTTCCACACATCAACCAGGATCTCGGCAACGTTTTGCCACCACCCCACGTCTGGAGATTCTGACGTTCTCTCGAAAAAGGGGGTCAAGAGGGATGGAGAACCCAACCTGGAACCCAAATGAGATCAGGGAGGTCGTTTTGGGGGCCTGCCCAGAGAAAAACCCCGGGGAGAACTTGGGTTGAGGAGCTCCTGAAGGCCACGTTCATCCACCTGGAACGGGTGGGCAGAGATGAAGTCAGCTTGTCCAAGCGAACCACCACAGAATCACCTCACGGCTCTGGTCCTCCGTGCTGAATTTCTTCCAAGCTAACATGGAGAATTTTAGTAATAATAATAATAATAATAATAAAATTGGAAGGGACCTTGGAGGTCATCTAGTCCAACCCCTTGCTCATATACCAATTTCGGACAAATGGCTGTCCGGTCTCTTCTTAAAAACATCCAGTGTTGGAGCATTCACCGCTTCTGGAGGCAGGTGGTTCCACTGGTTAATTGTTCTATGGAACAGTTTCGATCCTCTGTTTCAATCTCATGACAGGTAGTCCTCGACTTATGACAATCTGTTTAGTGACCGCTCGGAGTTACAACGGCACTGGGGGCACTTATGACGCTTTTTCACAATTAACAACCACTGCAGCATCCCCCACGGTCACATTAAAATTCAGATGCTTGGCAATTGACGTGTACTTATGACAGTTTCACTGTCTGGGGGGGGGGGTGTCATGCGATCCCCTTTGGCGACCTTCTGACTAGCGAAGTCAACGGGGGGAAAGCCGGATTCACTTCACAACTATCGTACTAACTTAACAACTTAAGTGATTCGCTTAACAACGGTGGCAAGAAAGGTTTGCAAAACGGGGCAAAAACTCACTTAAGAAATGTTTCCAAACGGCAATGGAAATTTTGGGCTCAGTTGCGGTTGTAAGCCGAGGACTACCGTTACCACTTCCAGAAAGTCCATTTTGGGGGGGCGAAAGGGGGGAGGTGGGCAAAAGCCCATTCTCCCCAAAATGACAGCCGCAACCGCAGTGACAAAACTGTCTTTTTTTTTTTTTAAAGCATCAAAACATCCAATGCAGTAACAAAAAAAAAACACACACAAAAAAGAGGTAGGGTCTCATTCAGGGTCCTGGCTGCCATTTTGACTTTTTTGACACCTCCCCAAAAGGACACCCCGATATCAGCCTATGCCAGGGGTAGGCAATCTGGGCTCTTTTATGCCTCATGGACTTCAACTCCCAGAATTCCTGAGCCAGCCATGCTGAGGGGAAAAGGAGAGGTTTCCAAGCTGAGCCATGCTGGCTCAGGAATTCTGGGAGTTGAAGTCCATGAGTCATGAAGGGGCCATATTCCCTCATGCTGGCTGAGGAATTCTGGGAGTTTAAGTCTACGAGTCATGAAGAGGCCATATTCCCTCATGCTGGCTCAGGAATTCTGGGAGTTGAAGTCCACGAGTCATGAAGGGGCCATAGTTCCCCCATGTTGGCTCAGGAATTCTGGGGGTTGAAGTCCACGAGTCATGAAGGGGCCATAGTTCCCCCATGCTGCTCAGGAATTCTGGGAGTTGAAGTCCCCGAGTCATGAGGGGGCCATAGTTCCCCCATGCTGCTCAGGAATTCTGGGAGTTGAAGTCCACCAGTCATGAGGGGGCCGTAGTTCCCCCATGCTGGCCCAGGAATTCTGGGAGTTGAAGTCCACGAGTCATGAAGGGGCCATAGTTCCCCCATGCTGGCTGGGGAATTCTGGGAGTTGAAGTTCAGCCATCTTAAAGTTGCTGAGGTAGAGAACTACTGCTCTAGTCATCTTTCTCCCTCTAGATCAGGGTTTCTCAACCTTGGCAACTTTCAGAAGGGTGGACTTCAACTCCCAGAATTCCTGAGCCAGCCATGCTGAGGGGAAAGAAAGAGGTTTCCAAGCTGAGCCAGGCTGCCTCAAGAATTCTGGGAGTTGAAGTCCACGAGTCATGAAGGGGCCATAGTTCCCCCTGTGCTGGCTGAGGAATTCTGGGAGTTGAAGTCCACAATTCATAAAAGAGCTCAGGTTGCCTACCCCTGGCCTATGCTAATGTAAGAACTACCCTTTTCTTTCAAAGAGATGGGGGGAGTGGAAGTGGATCCCATGATGAAAGCACGCAATACGTGCCAATTCTCTGTCAGGGAGGCTCTCTAAAACCCAGGTGGGCCCTGCCACGTATCTCACATCCTCTGGCCACGTACAAAGTGCCGAGATCCACGTTTCAGTGGGAACGACCCACGGAATCCCGAGGCCTAGCTGGACAGCACCCATTTTCTTGAATTGTGTTATGGAGGAGCGTGAAGAAGGGAGGAGACGGGGGCGGAGGGCTTCCTGGAGGAGGAGTGGGTGGGTGGGTAAGAAATGTGGGTGGGCTCTTTTTGGTCCCTCCAGAAACCTAAAGGTGGAATTGTCCCCCCCCCCCGCTCCCTGAACCCCGAGGAACCCACATGGATCATGAACGGACAGATGGCCTCAGGAGGTCCCGGCCATGCTCAATGGAGGGAAATGGAGACCAAGGCAGCGGAAAACAACGATAGGGTTCAACGGAGTGGACCCTGGAGGGAAGGGGAAAGGGGGGTGGGTGGGTGGGGGGAGAAGGGTCCGGCTTTGGCCCCAAAGAAGTCAAAAATTAAACGCAAAATTAAAATCCGAGAGAGCGTGTCGGGTGACCATTGAGATGGGGGGGGGCATTTTTCGCTTTCGCTGGCAATGCCCGGACGCCCGGAGGGGGGGGGGCTGCTCCTTCGTGCCAGGTTGCATCCGATGTCTTGACTCCAGATCTGTCTGGGAGGGGGGGGGGAGAGAGAGAAGGAAAGGAGCAGAGTTTGAGACCCGAGTTCGAATTTCCCTCTCCCTCCTTTCAGCTTGTTCTCCTCGGCTGCACCAGAGGCACAAATGAATTAAAAGAGGCTTTTGGTGTTCGGTCATTTTTCCGGGCTCTTGAAATGCTCGATTAGTCTTAAATATTGCCTGAATTTTCTCCTTCGCCGCTCGCTCACTCACTCACTCCCTTCCCCCTGCCTCTTCCTCCCTTCCTTCCTGTCTTCCTCCATCCCTTCCTTCTTCCTTTCTTTCTTTGCTTCCTTTCTTCCTCCCTCCATTCTCCTTCCCTTCGCTTTCCATCAATCCTTCCTTCCTTTCTCCCTTCCTTTCTTCCACCCTTTCCTTCCTTTCTTCCTTCCTCCATTCTCCCTTCTCTTTTCATCCTTCCTTTCTCCCTCCCTTTCTTTCTTCCTTCCCTCCTCTTCTCACTCTCCCCCCTCCTGCCTTCCTCCATCCCTCTCCCTCTTTCCTTCCTTCATCCATCTCTCCTTCATTCTTCCCTTTCTTTACTTCCTTCCTTCCTTCCTCCGTTCCCCCTCCCTTCTCCTTCCATCAATCCTTCCTCCCTCCCTCTCCCTTCTCCTTCCTTCCTTTCTCCTTCCCTTTCTTCCCTCCTTCTCTTTTCTTTTTCCTTCCTTCCATCCCCTTCTCCCTCCCTCTTTCTTTCTTTCTTTCTTTCTTTCTTTCTTTCTTTCTTTCTTTCTTTCTTTCTTTCTTTCTTTCTTTCTTTCTTTCTTTCTTTCTTTCTTTCTATCTTCCTTCCTTCCTTCCTTCCTTCCTTCCTTCCTTCCTTCCTTCTCTTCTTCCCCCAATCTCCATAAAAAGACAGAACCCTTTAACACACTTTGCCACCCGGCAAATATCCACCCTAAAGAATAGAAAAGAGCCGGAAGGGACCTGGGGTATTCTGGGAGTTGAAGTCCACCCATCTTAAAATGGCTCAGGTTGGGAAGCACCGCTCTAGGGCTGGGCTCTCCAAACTGGACAAACTTTAAAACTTGTGGACTTCAATTCCCAGAATTCCCCAGCTGGCATGGCCGACTGAGGAATTCTGGGAGTTGAAGTCCACAAGTCTTTATAGCTGCCAAGTCTGGAGAGTCCTCTTTCTAGGGCAGGGGTAGGCCACCTTGGCTCTTTTATGACTCATGGACTTCAACTCCCAGAATTCCTGAGCCAGCATGGCGGAAACTTTGGCCCCTTCATGACTTGCGGACTTCAATTCCCAGAATTCCTGAGCCAGCATGGCTCAATTTGGAAACCTCTCCCTTTTCCCTCAGCATGGCTGGCTCAGGAATTCTGGGAGTTGAAGTCCACGAGTCATGAAGGGGTCATAGTTCCCCCCATGCTGGCTGAGGAATTCTGGGAGTTGAAGTCCACAAGTCATGAAGGGGCCATAGATCCTCCATGCTGGCTCAGGAATTCTGGGAGTTGAAGTCCATGAGTCATGAAGGGGCCATAGTTCCCCCATGCTGGCTCAGGAATTCTGGGAGTTGAAGACCACGGGTCATGAAGGGGCCATAGATCCTCCATGCTGGTTCAGGAATTCTGGGAGTTGAAGTCCATGAGTCATAAAAGAGCCAAGGTGGCCTACCCCTGTTCTAGGGAGATCAGTCAACGTGCACCGGGGGGGGGGGGGAGAATGCTATAAAATGAGGGTAGGACTTCAACTCCCAGAATTCCTAGACAGCATGCAGAGACTTCTGGCCCTTGAAGTCCACCCCGCAGGGAGAGTAGCAAAGAGTGGATGCAAAGGGACAACAGCGCTGCCGGACCACCCTTAGGGACTCCTTTTCCAATGTCTAAGCCAAGCTGGAGCTCTGGCATCACAAAGGCCCAATTTTGTGACCCAATCCTTCCGCAGAGGTTTCCCAGAAGAGGCAGGAGTCATCTCTTCAGTCATTGGTGTCTCCTGCTGGAGTAGGAGGCTGGACTAGATGGCCTCCAAGGTCCCTCCCAGCTCTCTGATTCTTTCTACCCACTTCAAAAGGATGAGAGTCTTAGACAGGGGCCTTCCATCCTGGCCCTTTGATGACTTGTGGACTTGAACTCCCAGAATTCCTCAGCCAGCATCGCTGGCTGAGGAATTCTGGGAGTTGAAGTCCACAAGTCATCAAAGGGCCAGGTTTGAAGACCCCCTGGTCTTAGATGTCCCCTGGACCCCCAATTCCTCTGAGCCTGGCCTCCCTCCAACCAGCCCCCCCCCGGGGGAAGACGCCCTTCTACTCACATGGGCTGGCCAATGGAATTACCAATGGGGAGGGATATAGCTGTAGGCGGGGGTCCCCTGCGCCCGGTACGTTGGCACTGAGACGGGATGCGCCCCCAGCGCGGTGTGTTGTGGGGTCGTCAGCAGAGTCCCTGTGACGGGGGGGGGGGAGGAAAAACAAATTTAGAACGGCCGCCGGTAGATTCCATCGTTTTCCTGAAGCATCATGCAGCTTGGCTCACTGGCTCGAGCTACCGGAGAAAGCTCCCTAGCTGGCTGTTGTCCCGAGGGTGGCCCCCAGGAAGGGCCGCCAAACTGAGGGGTCAGCCTGGTCCCAAATCTGCTTTTCTGCTCTTGCCTTAAGGTTTAACTTAGGAGCTAAAGAATAAGTCTTGGACAAAGTCGAACTCGGCACCGCTTCATTTAGTGACTTCATTTAGTGACCATTTCAACTTATGACGCCACTGGGAAAAAAACCCGCTTAGGACAGTGGTTCTCAACCTGTGGGTTGGGACCCCATTTAGGGTTGAACGACCATTTCACGGGGGTCGCCAAACAACGCAGTCCGCCATTTCCCCCCCCCTTTTCCTTAGCTGTGCTACTCCCTTTTATTCTATTGGCTTTTGAAAGCCAATAGAATAGACTCTCTTGAATAGAGTCTAATTCTATTGGCTTTCAAAAGCCAATAGGAATTGTCCAGGCTGTCTCTGCCCTGCTGAGCCCGCCCAAAGTCCCATTCTGCAAATGGTGCTGCACCAGTTGAGTAGTCCTCAACTTACGACCGGTTGGGGGGTCGCGGCATTAAAAAGGTTGAGAACCACTGGCTTAGGACCATTTCCCACACCGCCGTTGCAGCATCAAATGACCAAATTGCAGACACTTGGACAACTGACTCGTATTTATGACGGGTCGCCGCGTCCCCGGGGGGTCACCTGATCCCCTTTCATGACCGTCTGACAAGTCAATGGGGCAGGGGGAGACGGATTCACTTAACAACCGTGTTACTCCCTTAACAACTGCAGTGATTCCCATAAGAAAAGCAGCAAGGGAGATCTTACAACGGGGCAAAATTCACTTAAGGACCGTCTCGCTTAGTGACATGTTAGGATTGGGAAAGGCAAATCCATCCACTTAACAACTGGGTTTCTAATTGAACAACTGCAGCAGTTCGCTTAACAGGTGGGGCAGGAAAGGTGATTAAAATGGGGCAAAACCCATTTAACTCCCATCTTGCTTAGTGACGGAAAACCGGGGCTCAAGAGCAGTCGTAAGTCGAGGACCACGTGTGATGAATTTAATGCGTCGCTTACGAAGCGTTAATCTACTCCGGGGCTCCAAAGTCCACCTGGCTGGGCAGGATGGGGCCTGAAGTCCAGCAGACGGGAGCGATAAGTAAAGTTGGATGATGCTCGTGTGTGTGTGTGTGTGTGTGTGTGTTCCTTAGCCTCGGCCCCTGTACCTGCTGACATCGCCATGGTAGCCCCGGCCACCATCCCCATGGCTACGCTGTTGGTCCTCGGAGCAGCGACGGGCGCTGGGTAAATCGCCGAAGGGATGCTGTTGGGCTGGACCACCGTAGTGTGATGGATGACGTGAGGCTGAGCTGCGTAGACGGGCTGTGTGTAGTACGCCCCCTGTTTGCGGTGGGAGAAAGGACACTAAGCGAGACGCTTCGGCAATGGCGCCATGCAGCTCCGTGGGTGGGTGGGGGCAAGAAAACATCCAAGCTTAAAGGGTATAAAAGAACTCACAGCTCCTCCTCCTCCCTTCTAGCACTGATGATGTTCCCTAGTTGGGTCATGAAACGTCTGCAAGAAAACCACCCAGCTCAGAGAGACCATTAAGGACCCCACAATTCTCCTCCTTCTCCTCCTCCTCTGTACAAACCTCACTCTTTTCTAGCCCTGATGATGTTCCCTAGTTGGGTCATGAAACGTCTGCAAGAAAAGAACCAAGCTCAGAGAGCACCAAGGACCCCACAATTCTCCTCCTCCTCCTCCTTCTCATCCTCCTCCTCCTCCTCCACCACCACCACCTCTCTGCAAACTCCTCTCCATTCTAGCACTGATGATGTTCCCTAGTTGGGTCACGAAACGTCTGCAAGAAAACCACCCAGCCCAGAGACCACCAAGGACCCCACAATTCTCCTCCTCCTCCTCCTCCTCCACCACCACCACCACCTCTCTGCAAACTCCTCTCCCTTCTAGCACTGATGATGTTCCCTAGTTGGGTCATGAAACATCTGCAAGAAAAGAACCAAGCTCAGAGAGCACCAAGGACGCCACAATTCTCCTCCTCCTCCTCCTCCTCTTCCTCCTCCATCACCACCACCACCTCTCTGCAAACTCCTCTCCATTCTAGCATTGATGATGTTCCCTAGTTGGGTCATGAAACGTCTGCAAGAAAACCACCCAGCCCAGAGACCACCAAGGACCCCGCAGTTCAGCCCGGAGCTACCAAGACCCCCTTCTACTGAAACACCTGCAGCTTCTCTCTGCCGGCCGCTGCTGGTCAGAGAGACGGTGGGCTGTCCCAGACTCACCTGGGCGTACAGGTTCTGCTGAGGGTAGGCACTACGAATGGGGTACATTGCTGTCTGGTAAGGGTTGGGCGACGCAGAGTAAGGAGGCGGGGCGTTACTACTCTGAGTTGGAGGGACTTTGTAGGGCGTTCCAGCGGGGTATCCTGTGAAGAAAGAAGCAGACTCAAGGACCGGCAAGGTGAGAGGTGAATACGTTCCCATCATCCCCGTCTCATTTGTTCCCACCAGAATCGGCGTCCTGCTTCTAAAGCAGGGGTCTTCAAACTTGGCCCTTTTATGACTCCTGGACTTCAACTCCCAGAATTCCTCAGCCAGCATGGGGGAACTATGGCCCCTTCATGACTTGCGGACTTCAACTCCCAGAATTCCTCAGCCAGCATGGGGGAACTATGGCCCCTTCATGACTCGTGGACTTCAACTCCCAGAATTCCTCAGCCAGCATGGGGGAACTATGGCCCCTTCATGACTCGTGGACTTCAACTCCCAGAATTCCTCAGCCAGCATGGGGGAACTATGGCCCTTTTATGACTCGTGGACTTCAACTCCCAGAATTCCTCAGCCAGCATGGGGGAACTATGGCCCCTTCATGACTCGTGGACTTCAACTCCCAGAATTCCTCAGCCAGCATGGGGGAACTATGGCCCCTTCATGACTCGTGGACTTCAACTCCCAGAATTCCTCAGCCAGCATGGGGGAACTATGGCCCCTTCATGACTCGTGGACTTCAACTCCCAGAATTCCTCAGCCAGCATGGGGGAACTATGGCCCCTTCATGACTCATGGACTTCAACTCCCAGAATTCCTGAGCCAGCATGGGGGAACTATGGCCCCTTCATGACTCGTGGACTTCAACTCCCAGAATTCCTCAGCCAGCATGGGGGGAACTATGGCCCCTTCATGACTTGTAGACTTCAACTCCCAGAATTCCTCAGCCAGCATGGGGGGAACTATGGCTCCTTTATGACTTGTGGACTTCAACTCCCAGAATTCCTGAGCCAGTATGTGGGAGCTATGACCCCTTCATGACTTGAGGACTCCCTCTTCTTTGGGGCAGCCCCTGAGACACTGGAAGACTGCTATCATGTCCCTCATCCTTCTCTTCATTAAACTAAATATTCCCAATTCCAGCAACCGTTCCTTCTATGTTTTAGCCTCCAGTCCCCTAATCATCTTTGTTGCTCTTCTCTGCTCTTTCTAGAGTCTCAACATCTTTTTTACATTGTGGTGACCAAAACTGGATGCAATATTCCAAGTGTGGCCTTACCAAGGCCTTGTAAAGTGGTATTAACCCTTCACGTGATCCTGATTCTGTCCCTCTGTTAATGCAGCCCAGCACTGTGTTGGCCTTTTTGGCAGCTGCAGCACACGGCTGGCTCCTATTTAGGCGATGGTCCATTAGGACTCTGAGATCCCTCTTGCAGTTTAATAATAATAATAATAATAATAATAAAGTTAGAAAGGACTTTGGAGGTCATCTAGTCCAACCGCCTGCTCAGGCAGGAAACCCTATACCATTTCAGACAAATGGCTGTCCAGTCTCTTCTTAAAAACTTCCAGTGTTGGAGCATTCACAGCTTCTGGAGGCAGGTAGTTCCACTGGTTAATTGTTCTAACTGTCAGGAAGTTTCTCCTTAGTTCTAGGTTGCTACTAGGTTACTACTATTGACCCAGGTACCACCTATACTATACCTGTGCATTTGAGGTTTGTTGCCTAAATGTAGAACCTTACTTTTTTTTTTTTGTACTTTTTATTAACCATGAGCTTTTCTCAGTGAAATACATCTACTCCGTTTAAAGGGTTTTCAGACTATCGTGAGCAACTATCCAGAATGTGGGAAAACACAGCCCGGAAAAATATTTTCTGCTCCTGTTTGCTATCTAATTTTAAAGGACAGAAACATCTGCTCGCAACCAGCCCTTGGCAGCCTTAACTCACAGCGTTGTTTCGAAGCCCAAAACCCCACTTTTTCTCTAAGCAGACCCAAAGATAATATATGCAGCCACGAAATTCTGTAGATTAAGATCGACTCTCGTCTTTTCAAAATTGTGTTCTTCGCCGTGAGCCAATGGGAGACTCCATATTTTTAAATACTCATATTTTTAAATACTCTTCGTCGTGGGTGTTGGGGTTAGACTGACATGCAGCCAGACAGGTTTTAAATCTAGCTGCGATTTGAGGTTGCTAAGCTCTTGCGTCCTAAATTTGGAAATTTATTTTAAAGCTTGGCCCAGCCACGAATCCTCAGCGTCCAAATCAAGGCATTTTCCTCCTAACTTTTTATGTTACCAAACTGAATTTTGCAGGGTTTTTATTTATTTATTTAAAAGGAGCGGAGATGTTTTCACAAGCTTTAGCGACAGGGAATACTCGACTTACAACAGTTCATTTAGTGACCGTTCAAAGTTACGACGGCACTGGAAAAAAAAGGACTTGCGACCGTTTTGCATACTTAGCGACCGTTGCAGCCTCCCCCAGGGTCACGTGATCAAAATATGGCTATTTTACTCATATTTATGACGGTCGCAGGGTGCCGGGTTGACGTAATCCCCGTCTGTGACCTTCTGACAAGCAAAATCAACGGGGGAAGTCGGATCCGCTTAGCGACAGGATTCACTCAACTGCAGTGGTTTGCTTAACAACGGTGGCAAAAATAGATCGCTGGCAAAACTCACTTAAGAAAGCCACGGAAAATTGGAGCTCAATTGTGGTCATAAGATGAGGACTACCTGTATTTCAATTCTTAATGACGATATACGTTACGGGAGAGCTTAAAGCAGGGGTCTTCAAACTTGGCCCTTTTATGACTTGAGGACTTCAACTCCCAGAATTCCTGAGCCAGCATGGGGGAACTATGGCCCCTTCATGACTCGTGGACTTCAACTCCCAGAATTCCTGAGCCAGCATGAGGGAACTATGGCCCCTTCATGACTCATGGACTTCAACTCCCAGAATTCCTGAGCCAGCATGGGGGAACTATGGCCCCTTCATGACTCGTGGACTTCAACTCCCAGAATTCCTGAGCCAGCATGGGGGAACTATGGCTCCTTCATGACTCGTGGACTTCAACTCCCAGAATTCCTCAGCCAGGCACGCTGGCTGAGGAATTCTGGGAGATGAAGTCCACAAGTCATCAAAGGGCCAAGTTTGAAGACCCTTGGCTTAAAGCAAAGGGCTAAAAGTCTTAAGTAGGTACTTTTTATAAAAACTAAGGATGACGTGTGGATAACGGCCCAACCAGTGTCGATGTGGAGTGAATGAAATATAGGCAAGGGAGAAATTTGCTAAGTGAGTTTTGCCCCATTTTACGACCTTCCTTGCCACCGTCGTTAAGTGAATCATCACAGTTGCTAAGTTACGCACATGGTTGTTAAGTGAATCTGGCTTCCCCCCGTTGACTTTGCTTGTCAGAATGTCGCAAAAGGGGATCACAGGAACACCCCCTCCCTTCCGGGGAGGCTGCGATCGTCATAAATAGGAGTCAGTTGCCCAGCATCCGAATTCTGATCCCGTGACCAGCGGTCGTAAGTGTGAAAAACGGTGGTAAATTACTTTTTTTTTCAGTGACGTCGTAACTTTGAACGGTCACTAAATGAACTGTGGTTAAGTCGGGGTCTATCTGGATCCCCTCGAAAAGCAGAACCACCCAAACAGAAACAGGCATGTACAACAACAGACAGGACGAACAAACCAACACAGCCACACATACAAAAACAAAACATCTGTTTACCTGGGGCATAACCTGGAGCAGTGGTTGTGTAGATGTTTGGGTTGTATGTGGGGGCTGCCGTTGGGTATCCTGTGGGATAACCTGGAAAGGGAAGAGAGTGGATGGTTTATTAGGCTGGAAGGAATGACTTTTGGGGGGGGGTTAAAGTTTTTATTAATTTTTCTTTTCATACAATTCAGTTGTATTTATTTCATAAATGTTTTGTCTTGAGTTTATCATTCACCCACACAAATTTAATTCCTAATCCTTTATTCTTTTCTCCGGCCACTGATAAAATAAGTCTCAACTTTTGAAAGTATTCTGTTTCTTCTGTTTCTTTCAACCTCGTAGTAAGTCTGTCCATTTCTGCACCTTCTAGTATATTTTTTTTTCCAATTATTTCTTCCTCTGATGGTATTTCTTCATTTTTCCAGTATGGTGCGAATATGATTCTTGCCACTGTTATCACATGTAAAATCAAGTATATACTTTGTTTAATCAATCTTTTCTGACATTACACTTAGTAAAAAAAGTTCTGGTTTAAAATCTACACGTTTTCCCAACATCTTTTCTAGCCAAGTGTGTATTTTTGTCCAGCACCTCTTAACACGTGTCCACCATACATGATAATAAGTACCTGACTTACAGTATTTTTGTGCAGCACCTCTTTGCTTTAATACGTGTCCACCATACATGATAATAAGTACCTGACTTACGTATGCATTTCCAACATCTATCAGGCATATTTTAAAACATTTTTGCTAACCTTGTATGAGCCAGCAGTGTGCTGCAGCTGCCAAAAAGGCCAACACAGTGCTAGGCTGCATTAACAGAGGGAGAGAATCAAGATAATGTGAAGTGTTAATACCACTTGACAAGGCCTTAGTAAGGCCACACTTGGAACCCTGCATCCAGTTTTGGTCACCACGATGTGAAAAAGAGGTTGAGACTCTAGAAAGAGGGCAGAGAAGAGCCACAAAGATGATCAGGGGACTGGAGGCTAAAACATAAAAGGAATGGTTGCTGGAATTGGGTATGTCTAGTTTAAGGAAGAGAAGGAGGGGGGACATGATAGCAGCGTTCCAGTATCTCAGGGGCTGTCCCAAAGAACAGGGAGTCAAGCTATTTTCCAAAGCACCTGAAGGCAGGACAAGAAGCAATGGATGGAAACTAATCAAGGAGAGAAGCATCCTAGAACTAAGGAGAAACTTCCTGACAGTTAGAACATTTAACCAGTGGAACAACCTGCCTCCAGAAGCGGTGAATGCTCCAATACTGGAGGTCTTTAAAAAGAGACTGGACAGCCATTTGTCCGAAATGGTATAGGGTTTCCTACCTGAGCAGGGGGTTGGACTAGATGACCTCCAAGGTCCCTTCCAACTTTATTATTATTATTATTATTATTATTATTATTATTATTATTATTATTATTATTATTATTACTATTACTACTACTACTATTATTATTATTATTATGGATCATCGCACAGTCAGCCAGATGTTCAGACTGGATTTGGCATTTTGTCTACCTATCAAGTCCTTACCAATGACCTGGGATAGGCAGATGTGGATGTTTGATGGTATTACAGATATCGTCGCAGGATGGAAGCAGTTTCTAGTAAGGCCGCCTTTTGCAATTGACTAATAGCGAATTTGTCAATGCCAATGGTGTTCAAGTGGTGCTCCAGTTGTTTTGGGATTGCACCCAAGGAGCCTATGACTATTGGTCCTACCCTTGCTTGCTTTTGCCACAGTCTTTCTATTTCTATTTGTAGGTCTTTGTATTTTGTTATCTTCTCCAGTTCTTTCTCGTCTATTCTGCTGTCTCCAGGCACTGCCATGTCCACTATCCAGACTTTTTTGACTTTCTTATCGACAGTTGTTAAGTCTGGGGTGTTGTGTTGTATTATTATTGTTGTTGTTGTTGTTGTTATTATTATTATATAAGTTTTCTTTATAAGAAATTGACACTGTCAATCTGTAATTTCTTTCCCACCAGTTCTGCCATTTGTCTAAATCTATGTCGTATCCAAAATTCTTGGCCCACGTTATTATCATCGTTTCGTATTTAACTTGTTCATTTTCCATTTTCAAATTCGGAAAGGAAGGAATGACTTTTGCCGCAACACACAAAAGCAGCAATCAGTTGTTCCCAAGAGTCCTGCTCAAAGCAATAAGCTGTTGAACTGAGTTCAGACTCCCCCCCCCCTACCCCCAAAGAGCAATTAGACCTACAGAATAATGAGTCGTGCCAGCCCTGGCTTAATTTATTTATTTTAATTTATCGCGCTCTCTGCCATTTCTGGAGTGCCTTTGGAGAGTTGCTGGCCTACCTTTTATTTTATTTCAGGTGCCTCTCTCCAGCTCTGAGTTTCTCCAGACAGTTTCTGCTAATAAAATCGGCTTAACGCCTTTGGGAAGAAATATAGCAACTCTGAGGTTGTTGGTTTTTTTTTCCAGGACACGGTTTAATCAAAATTGGGGCCGGGAGGAATAATGGCCGGCGGACACATAGACACACACCCACCCATGCGCTCCGCAAATGCAGGGGTCTATAAAGAGGCGTTGCTTTCTTCCTTGTTTAGCAGGATATGTGAATACAATGGTATCTTTCCTGAGAGGTCCTTGGTGTATCTCTGAGCTGGGTTGTTTTCTTGCAGACGTTTTGTGACCCAGCTAGGAAACATCATCAGGGCTAGAAGGGAGGGGGGTTTGCGAGGAGGAGGAGGAGGAGGAGGAGGAAGAGGAGGAGGAGAATGGAATCCTTGGTGCTCTCTGAGCTTGGTGTTTTTTTTGCAGACATTTCATTACCCAGCAAGGTAACATCATCAGTGCTAGAAGGGAGTGGAGTTTGCAAGCAGGAGGAGGAGGAGGAGGAGGAGGAAGATTGTGAGGTCCTTGGTGCTCTGAGTTTGGTTGTTTTCTTGCAGATGTTTCATGACCCAACTAGGTAACATCATCAGTGCTAAAAGGGAGTGGGGTTTGCAAGGAGGAGGAAGAGAAAGACAACCGATTTTCAAAAATGACCATGGTTCAGAAACACCGCTCTAATATGTAAAGCCGGCTCAGTTGAGTTAATGAGACTCGTTCCCTGCCAGAATAAATAAACTCTTGATTCCAGGCGTTCATTTTTACAAGTGTGGCATCCAGCCACTAAATCAGGTTAATTAAAATTGGGCAACGGTTCGTTCTGGAGAGGCTGAGGATTAACACGGAGAGCTTGTCCAGGCCTGGACCGCCGAAGCGTCGCAAGAGCGGGCAGGATTCTGGCAATCGAGCATCTGAGTTGCATTAACGGAAAGCGGACAGTGGCGTGTCGAATGCTAATAGGGAGTTTTTGACTTAAGCCGAGAAGAAAACTATGCACGGTTGCTAACCAGATGGCAGATCCGGGAGATTTTTGCATTTGGTTTCTGAAATGGCGCCCCGGATGGGTCCAAGTTAATCGGTGTTTTTTACAGCCAGAACTAATGGAACTGCGACTCCCAGGATTCCATGAGAATGAGGGATTCTGGGAGATGTAGGCCTGGGAAGCACCAGCAGGGGCCAAGATTCTGGGACAGAGACGGCATGTTCCAGAGGAGGGTCCGATGAATAGAATTGTTGTTGTTAGTTGCGAAGTCGTGTCCGATCCATCGCGACCCCATGGACCACGTTCCTCCAGGCCTTCCTGTCCTCTACCATCTTCTGGAATTCCTTTAAGCTCACACCTATTGCTTCAGTGACTCCATCCAGCCACCTCCTTCTCTGTCGTCCTCTTCTTCTATTGCCCTCCATCTTTCCCAGCATCAGGCTCTTCTCCAGTGAGTCCTTCCTTCTCATTAGGTGGCCAAAGTCCTTGAGTTTCCACTTCAGGATCTGTCCTTCTTAAGAGCAGTCGGGGTTGACCTCCTCTAGGACTGACCGGTTGGATCGCCTTGCAGTCCAGGGGACTCGCAGGAGTCTTCTCCAGCACCAGAGTTCAAAGGCCTCCATTCTTTGGCACTCAACCTTTCTTATGGTCCAACTTTCACAGTCATACATTGCAACTGGGAAAACCAGGGCCTGGACTATACGCACTTTTGTTGGCAGACGTCTCTGCTTTTCAGTATGCTGTCTAGATTTGCCACAGCAAATGAATAGAATAGAATAGAATAGAATAGAATAGAATAGAATAGAATAGGAATAGGAACGGAACAAACAGAACAGAACAGAACAGAACAGAACAGAATAGAATAGAACAGAACGGAACAGAACGGAATAATAGAATAGAATAGAATAGAATAGAACAGAACAGAACAGAACAGAACAGAATAGAATAGAATAGAACGGAACAGAACGGAATAATAGAATAGAATAGAATAGAATAGAATAGAATAGAACAGAACAGAATAGAACGGAACAGAACGGAATAATAGAATAGAACAGAATAGAATAGAATAGAATAGAACGGAACAGAACGGAATAATAGAATAGAACAGAATAGAATAGAATAGAATGGAATAGAATAGAATAGAATAGAATAGAATAGAATGGAACGGAACGTAACAGAACAGAACAGAATAGAATAGAATAGAATAGAATGGAACAGAACGGAATAATAGAATAGAATAGAATAGAATAGAATAGAACAGAACAGAACAGAATAGAATAGAACAGAACGGAATAATAGAATAGAACAGAATAGAATAGAATAGAATAGAATAGAATAGAATAGAATAGAATGGAACAGAACGGAATAATAGAATAGAACAGAATAGAATAGAATAGAATAGAATAGAATAGAATAGAATAGAACAGAATAGAATAGAATAGAACAGAACGGAATAATAGAATAGAACAGAATAGAATAGAATAGAATAGAACAGAACAGAACAGAACAGAATAGAACAGAACGGAACAGAACGGAATAATAGAACAGAATAGAATAGAATAGAATAGAATAGAATGGAACAGAACGGAATAATAGAACAGAACAGAACAGAACAGAACAGAACAGAATAGAATAGAATGGAACAGAACGGAATAATAGAATAGAATAGAATAGAATAGAATAGAATAGAATAGAATAGAATAGAATAGAATAGAATAGAATAGAATGGAACAGAACGGAATAATAGAATAGAACAGAATAGAATAGAATAGAATAGAATAGAACAGAACAGAACAGAATAGAATGGAACAGAACGGAATAATAGAATAGAATAGAATAGAATAGAATAGAATAGAATAGAATAGAATAGAATAGAATAGAATAGAATAGAACAGAACGGAATAATAGAATAGAACAGAATAGAACAGAATAGAATAGAATAGAATAGAATAGAATAGAACAGAACGGAATAATAGAATAGAACAGAATAGAATAGAATAGAATAGAATAGAATAGAATAGAATAGAATAGAATAGAATAGAATAGAATAGGAACGGAACAGAACAGAACAGAATAGAATAGAATAGAATAGAACGGAATAATAGAATAGAATAGAATAGAACAGAACAGAACAGAACAGAACAGAATAGAATGGAATGGAACGAAACAGAATAGAATAGAGTTGGAAGGGACCTTGGAGGTCCTCTAGTCCAACCCCCTGCTCAGGCAGGAAAGCCTATACCATTTCAGACAAATGGCTGTCTAGTCTCTTAGAATAAGTGAACTGTTTCCATAACTAGAAGAAATGTTACAATTGGACAAGGTGAACACCCGATGGGTGGGGACAAGGGAGTCATTGGTTTAACTAAGCAAGCCTTCCAGTGGGGAAATCAGACGTGGTTTTGCTTCTTCCCTGCCAGTGTAGATTTTCAGTAAAGTATTATACCCGGGCTCTTCCAACTTGGCCCTGTGATGACTTGTGGACTTCAACACCCAGAATTCCTCAGTCAGGCACACATGAGGAATTCTGGGAGTTGAAGTCCACAAGTCCTCAAAGGGGCCAAGTTGGAAGTGCCCTGTATTATAGTCTTAGTAAAATCCTGTCGCAGAAGTTTCTTTTTCTGGAAATGCCAACTGGACGGCATTATGACCCTTTTTTCACCCCATGACTGCTGCAACGGCCGCTGCGTGTGAAAAACAGTCAATGCTAACCACGGTCACCTGAGCAGACACTTGGCAACTGGGTTTCATATTTACCATGGGGTCGCAGTGTCCCGGAGTCACGTCATTCCCCCCTGTGATCTTCTGACAGGCAAAGTCAATGGGGAAGGGTAGATACCACCACTTCTTCCCCCCAACTCCTCCTCCTCCTTCTCTTCCTCCTTCTCCTTCTCCACCACCACCATCACCTCTTCCTCCCCTCCTTTCAAACACTGATGATATTACCTAGTTGGTTCATTAAATGTCTGCAAGAAAACAACCCAGCTCAGAGAGCACCAAGGATTCCACCATCAAAGCAGGGAGATGGGTGGTTAAGAAATATGAAAAATAAATAAATAGCAACATTCGCAGTCCAAGAAAGTTGGGCATGAGTGCCCTAGCAAACCATGGTTTATCAGCTCAAGATCCTGGCTTCCTTCCTTGCAACCGTTCCCCTTTGCTTGCCGGCCACGGGCAGTATAAATCACACCTAATAGAAACACCCTTCAAAGCAGTTGCAAATTCTGAGACTTTGAAAGAATTTCTGGTTCCACCTGAGCACTGCTCAATCAATCAGCGTTGAGCTGGAAGGGACCTTGGAGGTCTTCTAGTCCAACCCCTTGCTCAAGCAGGAGAACCTATGCCATTCCAGACAAATGGATGCCCAGTCTCTTCTTAAAAATCTCCAGTGATGAAGCGTCCACGACTCCTGGTGGCCAGCTGTTCCACTGGTTAATTGTCCTCACCGTCAGGAAGTTTCTCCTTAGTTCCGGGTTGCTTCTCTCTTTGATTAGTTTTCATCCACTGTTTCTCGTCTTCCCTTCTGATGCTTTGCACTAGAAGTCCTCAACTTATGACCAACGCGGGGCCCAAAATCTCCATTGCTAAGCGAGACTTTCATTGAGCGAGTTTTACAACCGTTCTCGCCCCAGCTGCGGTTTTTAAGCTAGTGACACCGTCGTTCAGCGAATTTGACTTCCTTGTTGACTTTGCTCGGCCAGAAGGTGGGGTGACGTGACCCCGGGGACACGGCGACCGTCATAAATATGAGTCGGTGGCCAGGCCTCTGAGTTTTGAACACCGGATCACGTGGACACTGCAACGGTCGTACGAGGGGAAAACGGCCCTAAGTCCCTTTTCCCAGCCGTCGTTAACTTCGAACGGCCACTAAACACGGTGTTTGTAAAGCGAGGACTACCTGCGTTTCAAGGTAAGGAACCGGACAAAACAGCGTGCCAAATTTGGCGGAAAAAAAGCAAAATATGCGGATCCAGCATTTGATTCACCGGGGGGGGGGGACATCTGCCAGTTTTCTCCCCCCCCCCCAAATAAAAGCCGGATTTGCTGGGTAGGGGACAGCCGGCTGTGACATTGCTAAGTGTGTATATTGTGTGTCTAATTTCATGGGTGGTTACACCCTCGATCAAAAGCCACATTCCGAGACGCCCAGGAGATGCAATTAAATGTCAGAAATCTTGAATTTAGACATCTCGCCGGTTGATGAGGTGGGAGGTTATAACAGACGGGGAAGCAGGTAGCCCCCTCCCTCACTCCAGACGCACCTCAAGAGCAACGGAGCAGCCCCCTTGGCGGGGGGGGGGGGGGAAGTGTCACATAACTACTATTTAGCAGCGGGGTGTGGGGAACGGCAGATATTCCCTGGGGCCAAAAATTCTCGCCAATCTGGCAAGGAGGCTGCAGTGACATTCTTTGTCTGCCGGAAAACAAAATGCAGACAAAGTCGGGCGACTCTAAAACAATTCCATGCGCAGAGGACAGAATGAGGGGGGGAAAAAATCACATCCCGTTTGACCTTGGACTGCCCGATTCCCACACCTTAGTTCAGTGTTTCTCAACCTTGACAATTTTAAGGCAAGTGGACTTCAACTCCCAGAATTCCACAGCCAGCATTGCTGGCTGTGGAATTCTGGGAGTTGAAGTCCACATGCCTTAAAATTGTCAAGGTTGAGAAACACTGGCTTAGTTGATTCCAGGCTGCCCAAATGTTCTTTCGGATAACCCTGGGCTGGTGCCAGGAAAATAATAATAATGAAGGTGCCTCGGTTAAGGCCACATTTGGAATGCGGCATCCAGTTTTGGTCACCACAATGTAGAAAAGAGGTTGAGACTCTAGAAAGAGGGCAGAGAAGAGCAATGAAGATGATCAGGGGACTGGAGGCTGAAACATACAAGGAACGGCTGCTGGAACTGGGAAAGTCTAATCTAATGAAGAGAAGGACGAGGGGGGCATGATAGCAGTGTTCCAATATCTCGGGGGCTGCCCCAAAGAAGAGGGAGTCAAGCTATTCTCCAAAGCACCTGAAGGCAGGACAAGAAGCAACGGATGGAAACTAACCAAAGAGAGAAGCAACCTAGAACTAAGGAGAAACTTCCTGACAGTGAGAACAATTAACCAGTGGAACTACCTGCCTCCAGAAGCGGTGAATGCTCCAACACTGGAAGTTTTTAAGAAGAAACTGGACAGCCATTTGTCCGAAATGGTTTAGGGTTTCCTGCCTGAGCAGGGGGTTGGACTAGATAACCTCCGAGGTCCCTTCCAACTTTATCACTATTATTATTATTATGTCTAGTCTAATGAAGAGAAGGACGAGGGGGGACATGATAGCAGTATTCCAGTATCTCAGGGGCTGCCCCAAAGAAGAGGGGGTCAAGCTATTCTCCAAAGCACCTGAAGGCAGGACAAGAAGCAACGGATGGAAACTCATCAAGGAGAGAAGCAACCTAGAACTAAGGAGAAACTTCCTGACAGTTAGAACAATTAACCAGGGGAACAACCTGCCTCCAGAAGCAGTAAATGCTCCAACACTGGAAGTTTTTAAGAAGAGACTGGACAGCCATTTGTCCGAAATGGTATAGGGTTTCCTGCCTGAGCAGGGGGTTGGACTCGATTAGGCAACGGACTCATATTTATGATGTTTACGGCGCCCCACGATTGTGGGATCCCCTTTGGGGACCTTCTGACAAGCAAAGTCAACGGGGGAAGCCGGATCTGCTTAACAGCCGTGTGACTAGCTTAACAATTGCAGTGGTCCACTTAACAACTGTGGCAAGCAAGGTGGTAAAATGGGGCAAAATTCACTGAACAAACGTTTCACTTAGCAACAGAAACTTTGGGCTCAATTGTGCGTGTGAGAAAGAGAGGTAACAGACAGACAGATGAAAGAGATCAGGTAGATAGATAGATAGATAGATAGATAGATAGATAGATAGATAGATAGATAGATAGATAGACAGACAGACAGACAGACAGACAGACAGAAGATAGATAGATAGATAGATAGATAGAAGATAGATAGAAGATAGATAGATAGATAGATAGAAGATAGATAGAAGATAGATAGATAGATAGATAGATAGATAGAAGATAGATAGATAGAAGATAGATAGATAGATAGATAGATAGATAGATAGATAGATAGATAGATAGATAGATAGATAGATAGATAGATAGATAGATAGATAGATAGATAGAAGATAGACAGACAGACAGACAGACAGGAGAGATAGGAGAGATGATAGAGAGATGAGACAGACAGACAGATAGGTAGATAGGAGAGACAGACAGATGAGATAGAGAGAGATAGGAGAGATAAGAGAGATGATAGACAGACAGATGAGACAGATAGATAAAGATAAGTAGATGATAGATGATAGGTAGATGGAAGATAGGTAGATAGACATACAGACAGACAGACAGATATAGATGGATGTATGATAGGTATAGAGAGATGATAGATAGATAGATAGATAGATAGATAGATAGATAGATAGATAGATGAGAGATGATAGAGAGATAGGCAGACAGAGAGATGATAGACAGATGAGATAAGAGAGATGATAGACAGAGATAGATAGATAGAAAAATAGATAGATAGATGACTGATAGATGAAAGAGATGAGAGCTGATGGATGATGGATTGATAGAGAGAGGGTGGGTGAATGGATGGGAGGAGATATGGATGGATGGGTGGGTGGGTGGATGGACAAATGTATTTAACCATGATAAGGCATACCAAAGATCCACCATCCCAACCCAGCACATCTTCCATGTCTTGGCATTAAATCCTTGACCATGACGGCTTCTTTTTCAACTGGCAAATGTCCAGAAACCACCTCCAGTTTGGACGGCCTGATCATAACAGCATTAAAAGTGCTCTTTTAATTTATGAATGCAAGACAGAAACTTGGGTGAGTTAAAATCGCAGGCAGATATACAGTATGTGTGTGTGTATACAGTACATATACATACATACACACACCCGTATTTATATAGTTTTTTTTAAGGGCTAAGCTTTTCTGCTGCCTTCAGACTGGCGGCTGTAATAAGTGGCACTCAACCGCGCTGCATTTAATTTCGTGACTCTTCTCTCCAGTTTTAAATTCTTTCCTGCGGCATTTAATTGCTTTCCTAATATCGCCAATATAATCTTTCCTCCCCCCCCCCCGGTTGTCGCAAGGATTATGGCCAAATAAAAAAAGACAAAGCTCCATTTTATTAATATGGAAATCTGAAATTCACTTCCGTGCTCAACTTAGGGAAGGTTCCCAAGCTGCACTTTGTTCTCATTCTTTGGAGGATTATAAATGGACAGAATAATAAAACCTGGCTTGAAGATCAGAAATCCTGGTTTTGATTGACGGATAGATGTCAAGAGGCCGACAAGAAAAGCGAGGAGGCCAGGAGGTGAGAAAAGAAGAGATTGACGCTGTCAAGAGACGTTGAGCACTAGAAGAGCAGCTGGTCCTCATTTTACGACGAGAGCGCAGTCCAAAATCTCCACAGCTAAGAGAGACAGTTGTTAAGTGGGTTTTGACCCATATTACGACATTTCTGGCCACCGTCGTTAAACGAATCACCGCAGTTGATCAGTGAGGAACACGGTTGTTAAGTGAATCTGGCTTCCCCCATTGACTTTGCTTGTCAGAAGGTCGCAAAAGGGGATCACGTGACCCCTGGGGAGGCTGCGACCGTTGTAAATAGGAGTCAGTTGCCAAGTGCCTGAATTTTGATTATGTGACAATGGGAGGCTGCAACGGTCGTTAAATGTGAAAATAAGTCACTTTTTCAGCACTGTTGTCACTTGTCACTGTTGTTAAGTCAAGGATTACCTGTATTAAGCTACCGTACTTTCCGGCGTATAAGACGACTTTTGAGAGCGTTGAAATCGGCACTGAAGTCAGGGGTCGTCTTATACACCGAATCGTCATACGTCGGATATAACGGTAGTTTCCGGCGTATAAGACGACTTTCTAGGCATGCGACTCGGCGTCGAAGTCAGGGGTCGTCTTATATGCCGGGTCGCCTTATACGCCAGAAAATACGGTACTCATACTACTTACTGACAAATTTTGGTCTCCTCAACACCTCGACAATTTTGCTCCGGCAGGAGCTGTCAAGGATGAGTCCTACTGCACAACCATCTAAACATGAGCCAACGTTGTGCGGCATCAGCCAAAAAAGCTACTACAATACTACAGTAGTGGCCAAAACTGTGAAAACCTTTTGGGAAAAAGGGTATTTTTGAGGTTTGATGGCTAATAACACCACTTTTTTTTGGGAGCAGTAAAATATAAAATTGTATATCAATGGAAAGATAATTTAATCAAGAATGTAATGCAACAAAGTTGGCTCAATTATCTGTATTGCGTTCTATGAAATGTTATAGCCAAATCACCAGAAAGAGGAAGCACCACTTGCTTAGGTTGATTCCAGGTAGCTTTCCTTCATCTGATGGTAGCCAATGAGGATGAGTGTTTAGAGAGCCAATCGGGTGTCCTCTTGTTTTGGCCATGAGCCAATCAGATCACAGCAGGATCCGGTGATTGATGTCATGTATTGAAGCCGAGAGGAGGACATTTGTCAGGGTGTTATGTGATGGCTATCAAGTGGGTTGGGATTTTTTATGTTCTTTCATTGAGTGAGCTTGTAAAACGTAATAAAATTAAAGCCATGGTGCAAAGAGTGGACTGGTTGCCCAGAAAGCGATGTAAAATAGTATTATTAAGTGAAAGAGGCTACTGTTATAAAGGAATTAGAAAAAAAATGGGTGGAAACTTAACCAAAGGATGGCATTGTTACTGTACACTTTTCCCAAAAGGTTTCCACAATTTTGGCCACTCCTGTAGGTCATATTAAAAGAGGGATAGAATCGAGATCACACCAAGTAATAGTACCACTTTGTAAAGCCCTAGTAAGATCACACTTAGAACACTGCATCCAATTTTGGTCACCCCAATACAAAAAAGATGTGAGGATTTTGGAAAGAGTTCATGAAAGAGCAACGAAGATGATGAGGGGCCCAGGAGCTACAGCCTATGAAGAACAATTGCGGGAACTAGATACACCAGATCTACTGAAAAGAAGGAACGGTGTGTGGGTGTGACATGATAGCAGCCTTCCAGTATCTCAGGGGCTGCCCCAAAGAAGAGGGAGTCAAGCTCTTCTCCAAATCACCTGAAGAAGGCAGGACAAGAAGCAATGGATGAAAACTCATTAAGGAGAGAAGCAACCTGGAACTAAGGAGAAACTTCCTGACAGTGAGAAGAATTGATCAGTGGAATGGGTTTCCTTCAAAAGTTGCGGGTGTTCCAAAGCTGGAAATTTTCAGGGACAGGACATCCATTTGCCTGGAATGGTATAGATTAGATTAGATTAGATTAGATTAGATTAGATTAGATTAGATTAGATTAGATTAGATTGAGAATAGAATAGAATAGAATAGAATAGAATAGAATAGAATAGAATAGAATAGAATAGAATTACAGAATGGAATAGAACTGAACCGAACAGAACAGAATAGAATTACAGAATGTAAGAGTAGAATAGAATAGAATAGAATAGAATAGAATAGAATAGAATAGAATAGAATAGAACAGAACAGAATAGAATTACAGAATGGAATGGAATGGAATAGAATAGAATAAGGAATAGAATAGAATAGAATAGAATAGAATAGAATAGAATAGAGAATAGAATAGAAGAATAAAATATAGAATAGAATAGAATATAGAACAGAATAGAATAGAAAATAGAATAGAATATAGAATAGAATAGAATAGAATAGAATAGAAAATAGAATAGATGGAAGGGACCTTGGAGGTCATCTAGTCCAACCCCCTGCTCAGGCAGGAAACCCTATACCATTTCAGACCAATGGCTGTCCAGTCTCTTCTTAAAAACTTCCAGTCTTGGAGCAGTCACCACTTCTGGAGGCAGGTGGTTCCACTGGTTAATTGTTCTCACTGTCAGGAAGTTTCTCCTTAGTTCCAGGTTGCTTCTAGGATTGGATTAGATGACCTCCAAGGTCCTTTTCAATTCCGTTACTATTACTGAGCTAGGCATCTGAGATAAACCCGGTTAGGAACTGGGGAAAGTTGTACATCACAGAGAATATATGGTGTAACAGCACATCTTCACGGGGCCCCCGGAGCGTGACAGCAGCAGGTGCTCCTAGTGGGACCCAAGGACAATGATTAAGGGATGTGATACTTATAACAAATGTATGATGTCCTGTTGTGCGGGTTTGATACCACTCTCCGTGGCTTCCAGGAAGACTTTCATTTTTATTTTCCGCCGCCGTGAATCGGTGGGGAGTGCAACCACAGAGGAGCAGGGATCTGCAATCTTGACAACTTTAAGACTTGTGGACTTCAGCTCCCAGAATTCCTCAGCCAGGCACACGTCCCTGGCTGAGGAATTCTGGGAGTCGAAGTCCACAAGTCATAAAAGGGCCAAGTTTTGAAGAGCCCTGCTCTTGAGTAGTCTGCATTTGCCTGGATATCTATAAAAGGGCAGAAACGAGGCAATGCAGATGATCAGTGAAAAGAAGCTTTACATTGATGTGGTTACAATTTGCAGAAACATAAGAAAAATGTCTATATTGGATTGTCGTTGATTTAAATAACAAGAACTGTCAATTTAAGGTTGGCGAAAGAGAATATTATTGGATGAAGAGGAAGCCAAGTAAATCTATTATACAGACTATAGAAAGGAAAGAATAAAATAGAATAGAATAGAAATACAGAATAGATTAGAATAGAATAGAAATACAGAATAGACTAGAAAAACAGAATAGAATAGAAATACAGAATAGAATAGAATAGAATATAGAATAGAATAGAATAGAATAGAATAGAATAGAACAGAGTAGAGTAGAGTAGAGTAGAAATATAGAATAGAATAGAAATACAGAATAGACTAGAAAAACAGAATAGAATAGAAATACAGAATAGAATAGAAATACAGAATAGAATAGAAATACAGAATAGAATAGAAATACAGAATAGAATAGAACAGAGTAGAGTAGAGTAGAAATATAGAATAGAATAGAAATACAGAACAAAACAGAATAGAATTAGAATAGAGCTGGAAGGGACCTTGGAGGTCTTCTAGTCCAGCCCCCTGCTCAAGCAGGAGAACCTATGCCATCTGGACAGGTGACTGTCCAGCCTCTTCTTAAAAACCTCCAATGATGGAGCATCCACGATTTCTGGTGGCAAGCTGTTCCACTGGTTAGTTGTCCTCACTGTCAGGAAGTTTCTCCTTAATTCCAGGTTGCTTCTCTCCTTGATTAGTTTCCAACCATTGTTTCTCCTCCTTCCCTCTGGTACTTTGGAGAATAATTTGACCCCCCTCTTCTTTGTGGCAGCCCCCCAAATACTGGAACGCTGCTATCATATCTCCCCTATTTCTTCTTTTCTTTAGACTGGGCAAACCCAAATCCTGCAGCCATTCTTCCTATCTTTTGATCTCCAGACCTTGGATCATCTTAGTTGCTCTTCTCTGAATTTTTTTCCAAACTCCTATTTCCTGTCCCATAATCCTCAGCCAGCCTCCCAACACACCTAAGGTCGATCTCTCTTTTCTGGAGCTACAGGAACCACTCAGCCTGCCCTGCCATGGGATGGGAGGGGGGATGGATGGAGCCTCTGAGCTTCTTCAAATGTCTCCCCAGCGGGCACCAGGCTGACCAGCAGGCACCCAGCCAGCCGACTCCCCCGACGCCCCAGGAAGGGGGCCAAGATAGTCGGCCAGCTTCAGCACCAACTGGGAGGGTCAACCGGTGGGAAGAAAGACCCCAACTGGCTTCAGACACTGCCAGGAAAAGCAACCCCAGGAAGTCTTAACAACTGGACACGACAACCGTTATAGATACAGGCCACTCGCCAATGTCCGAATATTGATCCCCGTAACCATCGGCATGCTGCAACGGCCGCAGGTGTGGACAACGGTCATCAATCATTTTTTTCAGCACCGCTGTTCCTTCAAACGGTTGAATGGTTGTGAAGTTGAGGATTTCTTGTATTTCCAGCAAGGCTTCGAATTTGGGCAGGAAAGGGGGAAAGATTGGATGATCTTTGACAAAACTCAGAGAACTGGGGTAAATTTGGCACCAAATGCACACACTCCTAGCTAGGACATATAAATAGGAGCCAGCTGTGTGCTGCAGCTGCCAAAAAAAGCCAACACAATCCTAGGCTACATGAACAGAGGGAGAGAATCAGGATCACGTGAAGTGTTAATACCACTTTACAAGGCCTTGGTAAGGCCACACTTGGAATCCTGCATCCAGTTTTGGTCACCATGATGTAAAAAAGATGCTGAGACTCTAGAACAGTGGTTCTCAATCTTTTTAATGCCGCGACCCCCAACCTGTCGTAAGTTGAGGACTACTCAACCGGTCGTAAGTCGAGACTACTCAACTGGTGCAGCACCATTTGCAGAATGGGGCTTTTGGCGGGCTCAGCAGGGCAGAGACAGTCTGGACAATTCCTATTGGCTTTTGAAAGCCAATAGAATTAGACTCTATTCAAGAGAGTCTATTCTATGGGCTTTCAAAAGCCAATAGAATAAAAGGGAGTAGCACAGCTAAGGAAAAGGGGGGAAAAAATGGCGGACTGCGTTGTTTGGAGACCCCCGTGAAATGGTCGTTTGACCCCAAATGGGGTCCCGACCCACAGGTTGAGAACCGCTGCTCTAGAAAGAGTACAGAGAAGAGCAACAAAGATGATTAGAGGTCTGGAGGCTAAAACATATAAGGAACGGCTGCTGGAATTGGGTATGTCTAGTTTAATGAAGAGAAGGACGAGGGGGGGACAGGATAGCAGTGTTCCAGTACCTCAGGGGCTGCCCCAAAGAAGAGGGAGTCAAGCTGTTGTCCAAAGCACCTGAAGGCAGGACAAGAAGCAACGGGTGGAAACTCATCAAGGAGAGAAGCAACCTGGAACTAAGGAGACAGTTAGAACAATTAACCAGTGGAACCACCTGCCTCCAGAAATTGTGAATGCTCCAACATTGGAGGTTTTTAAGAAGAGACTGGACAGCCATTTGTGTGAAATGGTAGGGTTTCCTGCCTGAGCAGGGGGTTGTTATATGTAAAATAGCATTATTAAGTGAACAAGGCTACAGTTATAAAGAAATTAGGAGCAAAATGGGTGGAAACGTAACCAAAGGTGGCATTTCTACTGTACACTTTTCCCAAAAGGTTTCCACAATTTTGGCCACTACTGAATCTTCAAGGACTGAAATATCATTTTTCCTGTCAGCAGAGGGACGTGAGCTTTCTTAGCATCCGATGCAGAAGTGCACAAAGAAAACATCCGTGTGAACCAAATATTGCTGACTCCGGTCCAATGGAATAATTGGACCGAGGAGATGCCTCTGTGATGAGTCCTTATCGTGACATAATTGCTTGGCAAAAGGGGAAATTCACAGTGGGATAATCACAGCATAAGCAAAAAGGTAGGTGGGGGTGGGAGAGATCCTGAAGGATATCTAACCTGCTCTTTGTGATGGTCAGGCCAGAGATTGAACCAGGGCAAGGGTAGGCAACCTTGGCTCTTTTATGACTCGTGGACTTCAACTCCCACAATTCCTGAGCCAAGTATGGTCCCTTTACGACCTGTGGATTTCAATTCCCAGAATTTCTGAGCCAACAACTATGGCCCCCTCATGACCTGTGGACTTCAACTCCCAGAATTCCTCAACCAGCATGGGGGAAACTATGGCCCCTTCATGACTCGTGCACTTCAACTCCCAGAATTCCTGAGCCAGCATGAGGGAACTATGGGACCTTCATGACTCGCGGACTCCAACTCCCAGAATTCCTCAGCCAGCATGGGGGAACTATGGCCCCTTCATGACTTGGGGACTTCAACTCCCAGAATTCCTGAGCCAGCATGGCTGAGCTTGGAAACCTCTCCCTTCCCCTCAGCATGGCTGGCTCAGAAATTCTGGGAGTTGAAGTCCACAAGGCATAAAAGAGCCAAGGTTGCCTACCCCTGAACCAAGGGTAGGAAACTATGGGCCCTTTACAACCTTTGGACTTCAACTCCCAGAATTCCTGAGCCAAGTATGGTCCCTTTAAAACCTGTGAACTTCAACTCCCAGAATCCCTGAGCAAACCAGGAATTCTGCGAACTGAAGCCCCCAGGTCACAAAGAGGCCCCGGTTGCCCACCCTTGGATTAAACCACACATAGATGGGGATGTTTAGAGAATAGCCAAGTCTTCAGAATCATCGTTTAGCTAACCTGGATAGAGGGAGGAGAGAAGAGGGTGAGGGAAGGGCAAGCAGGAAATAACCATACTTTTTTAAAAGGAAAAAAAAAAAACCCTATCTTTGAATTTTGCAGTTTGACTCCAAGTGCAGAGAAATGCTAAAATCCTGGCAAATAAAACAGTCCGGCTGCAGGACTAGAATTCACCATCGCCTGGTAAGGGGTCCAAAGTCACCTAGCTGGCTTTCACGCCTAGGGAGGGATTAGAACTCGCTTTCTGACACACTAAATCAATGGGAAAGCCAGGTTCGCTTTACAACCGCACTATTCACTTCACAACCGCAGCAATTCACTTAACGACGGTGGCCGAGAGGTCCTAAAATGGGTCAAAACTCACCCAACCATCTTGCTTAGCAACGGAAACGCTGGGCTCAAATTGCGGCCGTAATTCGAGGACCACCTGCATGGCTCCAATTTCCGTTGGTCAACGAGACATTTGTTAAGCGAGTTTTGTTCCGTTTTACGACCTTTCTCGTCCACCGTTGTTAAGTAAATCACCGCAGCTGTTAAGTCAGGGACACGGTCGTTAAGTGAACCCGGCTTCCCCCATTGACTTTTGCTTGTCAGAAGGTCATAAAAGGGGGGGGGGTGTCAGGCGACCGCCGGGACAGGGCAGCCCCATCATAAATACGAGTCACTTGCCGAGGGTCTGGATTCTGATCACGTGACCGTGGGGATGCTGCAACAGTGTGAAAAACGGTCATAAGCCACTTTTATCAGTGTCGTTGTAACTCTGAACGGTCACGAAATGAGCCGTTGTAAGTCGAGGACTGCCTGTATGTCCTTCAAAAGCTATTACGTTACCCTCGCTGCTGTGTCCGTCTACCTTTCCCTGCAAAACATTGTGTAAAACTGGGGCAAGCGGCAATTAACAAACGAGAACTCCCGCTATTTTTAATTACCGTTTTTGCTTTTAGGGGGCATCAACAGCCTGCCCTGACATTAGTAAAGGGAACGCTTCCTACGAGTATCTGGGGATTATCTTAAGCGATGGAATTCTCCAAAGGAGCAACCAATGAGAAGAACTCATGGTCCCCCCTGAGGACGGCAAGGGTTATCAAAGATGATTAGGGGACTGGAGGCTAAAACATATAAGGAACGGTTGCTGGAATTGGGTCTGTCTAGTTTAATGAAGAGAAGGACGAGGGGGGACAGGATAGCAGTCTTCCAGTATCTCAGGGGCTGCCCCAAAGAGGAGGGAGTCAAGCTGTTCTCCAAAGCTCCTGAAGGCAGGACATGAAGCAACGGATGGAAACTCATCAAGGAGAGAAGCAACCTGGAACTAAGGAGAAACTTCCTGACAGTTAGAACAATTAACCAGTGGAACAACCTGCCACCAGAAGCGGTGAATGCTCCAAGACTGGAAGTTTTTAAGAAGAAACTGGACAGTCGTTTGTCTGAAATGGTCTAGAATTTCCTGCTTGAGCAGGGGGTTGGACTAGATGACCTCCAAGGTCCCTTCCAACTTTATTATTATTAATATTATTATTATTATTATTATTATTATTATTATTATTATTATTATTATCATCATCATCATCTCTACAGGGAGTCCTTGACTTACGACCACGCCTGAGCCCCAAATTTAGGTTGCTAAGCGAGGCATCTGTCAAAGGATTTTTTTGCCCCATTTTACCATCTTTTCTGTCACCGTCGTTAAGTCAATCTCTGCAGTTGTTAAGAGAGCAATACGGTTGTTAAGTGAATCTGGCTGCCCCATTGACTTTGCTTCTCAGAAGGTCGCAAACGGGGAATCACACGACCCCCAGGAAACTACAACCGTTGTATGTACATGCCAGTTGCCAAGTGGCAAGTAATGAAGGGCCATAGTTCCCCCATGCTGGCTGAGGAATTCTGGAGTTGAAGTCCATGAGTCATGAAGGGGCCATAATTCCCCCATGCTGGCTGAGGAATTCTGGGAGTTGAAGTCTACAAGTCATGAAGGTGCCAAAGTTTCCCCCATGCTGGCTCGGGAATTCTGGGAGTTGAGGTCCGCAAGTCATGAAGGGGCCATAGTTCCCTCATGCTGGCTGAGGAATTCTGGGAGTTGAAATCCACAAATCATGAAGGGGCCACAGTTCCCCCATGCTGGCTGAGGAATTCTGGGAGTTGAAGTCCACAAGTCAAAAGAGCCAAGGTTGCCTACCCTGGGCTAGAATGTGGAGTGGAGAAAAAGACACACGCACAGACCGACACGCACATTAAAAGCCAGCATTGCAAATTCAACGTGGGTGGAGGCAGAAGACAGAGTGAAATCTCTTTTATATTCACTGTGCAACGGCCTTTACTTACAAACGTAACTTGCCAGCGCCAGCTTTTCTCAGCAAAATGTCAATTTCCATATCTCCCACCTCCTTGTCAAGCTTTGCTCCACAAGATTTTAACCTTACAATGTTCCGTGGAATATTACCCATAAGGAGAGCAAGCAGGCAGAGAGACGACAGACGCTTCGCCCACTTTTGAGAGGATGGCTTTGATGCTAAAACTCTGTAAATTTTGTTTAGTTTTAGGGTTAAAATCAGAAAACTAATTTATCACCAAAAAGATGTTGAAAGAGTGGAAAAAATTCAGAGAAGAGCAATTAAGATGATCCAAGGCCTGGAGACTAAAACATAGGATGAACGGCTGCAGGACTTGGGTTTGGCTAGTCTAAAGAAAAGAAGAAATAGGGGAGACATGATAGCCACATTCTGGTATTTGAGGGGCTGCCACAAAGAAGAGGAGGGGGTCACATTATTCTCCAAAACACCAGAGGGAAGGACAAGAAACAACGGTTGGAAACTGACCCAAGAGAAAAACAACCTGGAATTAAGGAGAAACTTCCTGACAGTGAGGACAATTAACCAGTGGAACAGCTTGCCACCAGAAATCATGGGTGCTCCATCGCTGGAGGCTTTAAGAAGAGACCGGACAGTCACCTGTCCGAGATGGTATAGGTCCTCCTGTTTGAGCAGGGGGCTGGACTAGAAGACCTCCAAGGTCCCTTCCAGATTCTATTCTATTCTTATTCTTTCCTATTCTTATTTCTATTCTTATTTCTATTCTATTCTATTCTTATTTCTATTCTATTCTACTCAATTCTATTCTTATTTCTATTGTATTGTATTGTATTCTAGTTTAATTTTTGCCTTCCATGTACTTATTTCTATTCTATTCTATTCTATTCTATTCTATTCTATTCTATTCTATCCTATCCTATCCTATTCTATTCTATTCTATTCTATTCTATTCTTATTCTTTCCTATTCTTATTTCTATTCTTATTTCTATTCTATTCTATTCTATTCTATTCTATTCTATTCTATTCTATTCTATTCTATTCTTATTCTATTCTATTCTTATTCTTTCCTATTCTTATTTCTATTCTATTCTGTTCTATTCTATTCTATTCTATTCTTATTCTTTCCTATTCTTATTTCTATTCTTATTTCTATTCTTATTTCTATTCTATTCTATTCTATTTTACTCTATTCTTTATTTCTATTGTATTGTATTGTATTGTATTGTAGTTTAATTTTTGCCTTCCATGTACTGTGTGAATATGCTCTAGTATAGGGGTCGCCAACCTTTCAGGGTTGGCGTCCTGGTGGGGAAGGGAGGGACAGGCACCTTTATGCGCGCATGCACACACACGCAAATGTGGCTGCGCATGCGCAAACAGGGCTGTGAGCATGCGGCGCTCCGCACATGGGGCTGCTAGCACCGGTGTGCAGCGTGTGGCTCGGCCAGCACCAGCAAGAGACTCACTGCTCCAGGCTCAGCTAGCAGAAGAGCAAGGACAGGAGCCAGGCACTGATGCAGCCCAGTGGCCAAGAGGCCACGGCCCTGTAGAGGGCCACAGCGCATAGGTTGGGGACCTCTACTCTAGTAAATACACCCAGCTAACACATATCCCTGAAGGAGCAAGTAGGCTGCTTTCTTCCCATTAATCTTCCGAGTTTGTTAGCATGTCCCACTTCCTCCATTGCTATGACAATCTGCTATTAGATTACTGAAGTCCCTGCACAGGCAGTTATTTTTAGTTGGTTTGCTTCTCCCTTGGAGACCCCCGTGGAGTGAAAAATCCCCTGCAACCCCTAGGATGGACAAACGCCAAGGATAGGCCCTAATCCATTGACTTCTGCATGGGGGGGCGGGGTGGGGGGTTAAGCTCCAGGACTTGCTCCAGTGCAGGGGCATGGTGGGTCTTTTGCTTATGGAGATTCTCAGTCATCCAGGCGATGGCTGTCCCGAAGGTGCTTTTTTCCAAAAGGCCACTGGACTTTGTCGTTTCCTTGAAGGCCTTTCGCTTCCCAATCCAAGAAGCTTCTTCAGTTCTGAAGAAGAACTGAGTAAGCTTCTTGGATGGGAAGTGAAACGTCTTCCAGGAAAAAAAGAAAGTGCTGTTGCCTTTTGGAATGGAATAGAATAGAAAATATGGAATGAAATAGAATAGAATAGAATAGAATAGAATAGAATAGAATAGAATAGAATAGAATAGAATAGAGAATATGGAATAGAACAGAATAGAAATACAGAATAGAATAGAATAGAATAGAATAGAATAGAATAGAATAGAATAGAATAGAATAGAATAGAGAATATGGAATAGAATAGAATAGAAATACAGAATAGAATAGAAATACAGAATAGAATAGAATAGAATAGAATAGAATAGAATAGAATAGAATACAATAGAAAACACGGAATAGAATAGAATATAGAATAGAATAGAATAGAATAGAATAGAATAGAATAGAATAGAATAGAATAGAATAGAATAGAATAGAGAATATGGAATAGAATAGAATAGAAATACAGAATAGAATAGAAATACAGAATAGAATAGAATAGAATAGAATAGAATAGAATAGAATAGAATAGAATAGAAAACACGGAATAGAATAGAATATAGAATAGAAAACACGGAATAGAATAGAATATAGAATAGAATAGAATAGAATAGAAAACACGGAATAGAATAGAATATAGAATAGAATAGAATATAGAATAGAATAGAATAGAATAGAATAGAATAGAATAGAATAGAATAGAATAGAATAGAATAGAATAGAAAACACGGAATAGAATAGAATATAGAATAGAATAGAATAGAATAGAATAGAATAGAATAGAATAGAATAGAATAGAATAGAATAGAATAGAATAGAATAGAATAGAGAATATGGAATAGAATAGAATAGAATAGAATAGAATAGAATAGAATAGAATAGAATAGAATAGAATAGAATAGAATAGAAAACACGGAATAGAATAGAATATAGAATAGAATAGAATAGAATAGAATAGAATAGAATAGAATAGAATAGAATAGAATAGAATAGAATAGAATAGAAAATATGGTATGGAATGGAATGGAACAGAACAGAACAGAACAAAACAAAACAGAATAGAAAATATGGAATGGAATGGAATAGAATAGAATAGAAAATATGGAATGGAATAGAACAAAATATAGATTTTAGATGCAGAATCAATTATTCTATTCTATTCTATTCTATTCTGTATTTCTCCTCTTTTCTCTTCTCTTCTGTAATTCTATTCTATTCTATTCTATTTTGTAATTCTATTTTCTATTCTACTCTACTCCACTCCACTCCACTCCACTCCATTCCATTCCATTCCGCCTCAAATGTTTCAATAATGCCAAACAGGTTCACTGAAGCTAAACTGGATTCTGGTTTGTTTTGTTTCCCCCCCTCCCTCCCTCCCTCCCTCGCAAAGCCAGAAGTCTGATAAATCATCTCCAACCACAGAGGCATTAAGATTCCAGGCCCGTCTTGGGTGAGTCGAAAAGAGGATGAAAGCCCTCAAGAAAACAAGAGGAAGAGAAGCAGGAAGGCCTGTGTGCACACGGAAGTCACGCGTGTTGATCGCGTTCCTTCTCCGAATTAATTTGGGAACCTGAAACAAACAGCCTGAAACCTAGGAGTGACGTTTTAGTCCCTGTCCGTTATGTGCTTTAAAAGGAAACCAGGTGGTTTTGTTTTCGTGAAGGACTTTATGATATAGAGATATATATTCATAAGCAAATATTTCAAACTGAAGCTTAACGGAAAACACGTATAAATAATTGGACCAAACGCGGAGGAAATTTGAGTTTTCTATCAACAGGAAAACGGGAACTCGCTTTCCTTGCAGAACGTGTGTGTGTGTGTGTGTGTGTGTGTGTGTGTGTGTGTGTGTGTCAGAAACACAACCTTCTGGGGCAGTTATGCCTCTAGTCTACAGCAATCTGGGGAAACCAGCAACAATCTATTGGGTGCAAAATATGGAAACTCATCAAGGAGAGAAGCAACCTGGAACTAAGGAGAAACTTCCTGACAGTTAGAACAATTAACCAGTGGAACAGCCTGCCTCCAGAAGGAGTGAATGCTCCAATACTGGAGGTTTTTAAGAAGAGACTGGACAGCCATTTGTCCGAAATGGTGTAGGGTTTCCTGCCTGAGCAGGGGGTTGGACTAGATGACCTCCAAGGTCTCTTCCAACTGTTATTCTGTTACTCAAACAAAGAGAAAGATTGGAGAGACATGACAGCAGTCTTCCAGTATCTCAGGGGCTGCCCCAAAGAAGAGGGAGTCAAGCTATTCTCCAAAGCACCTGAAGGCAGGACAAGAAGCAACGGATGGAAACTAACCAAGGAGAGAAGCAACCTAGAACTAAGGAGAAACTTCCTGACAGTTAGAACAATTAACCAGTGGAACCACCTGCCTCCAGAAGCAGTGAATGCTCCAACACTGGAAGTTTTTAAGAAGAGACTGGACAGCCATTTGTCTGAAATGGTTTAGGGTTTCCAGCCTGAGCAGGAGGTTGGATTAGATGACCTCCAAGGTCCCTTCCAACTTTATTATTATTATTACTATATCCTCCCATCACAGCTTTGGGGGGGGAGGGGAGAGGGACAAAGCAAATTAGGATACAGACAGTCCTCGACTTACAACTTAGAGCAGTCAATTGCAAAAGGCCGCTTTGCTCGGAACAGCTGAACATCCTGCGTTGTTAGCAGATCTAATTACCAACAAAATATCCACCTCTGCCTCTCCCCGGTCCCATGGGAAGGACTCGAGAGGTGGATAAAAATTCCGCTCTGCACATCTGGCGGACGATGAGACAAATGATAAATTGCACAGGCAGGTAGTCCTTGACTTACGACTGCAATTGAGTCCCCAAATTTCTCTTGCTGGGTGAAACGTCGGTTAACGTCGCGTTTTGCTTCATTTTAACACCTTTCTTGCCCTGCGGTTGTGCAGCGAATCGCTGCCGTTGTTAAGTGGGTCACAAGGTTATTAAAGTGAATCGGGCCTCCCCCCGTCGACTCTGCTCATCAGACGGTCGCGAAAGGGGATCACGTGATCCCCAGGGACGGTGCGACCGTCGTAAACACGAGTCGGCTGCCAAGCGTCTAAATTTTGAGCGTGTGACCGTGGGGGAGGCTGCGACGGTCGTTAAGTGTGAAAGACGGTCGTAAGTCACTATTTTTAGGGCCGTTGTGACTTTCAACGGTCACTAAACGAACAGCTCTACCTGAATTCAGAGTAAAGGGAGAAGCAAGGTTTTCCCTATCAGTTGCGCTTTGTCACACCTGGATGTTGCCAACTCTTCAAAGTTGATCTTTTGCAGCGTGTTCTTTTTGTCGTTCCTTTAGTAATCCACTGCAAACTGAGCATTTTTTCGCTTCTGGAAACAAAAGGCTTGCATAGTTATCAGCGCAAACATCTGGCAGGGGATAACTGAAAAGCTAGAATAGTCACAGCTGTTCTTCGTGGGCTCTGTGCTTCAAACATCTGGATGAGTAGCAAGCTGATTACCTAAGTGAAAATTGTGGGGTCCTGGGTGCACTGTGAGCTGGATGGCTTTTTTGCAGACATTTCATTACCCAATTAGGTAATATCATCAGTGCTACAAAGAGGAGGAGGAAGAGGAGGAGGAGGAGGAGGAATTGGAACTGTGGGGTCCTTGATGCTCTCTGAGCTTTCTGGTTTTCTTGCAGACGTTTCATGACCCAAGTACGTAACATCATCAGTGCCAGAAGGAAGCGGGGTTTGCTCCCCATTTATATACAGGTGATTTGCCCTGCCAGAATTGATGAAAGTGGTTTCTTGGTTAGATTGTGGTTTATAAAAACACTCCCGCCAATCCTGACAGCAGGAGGACGACTGCAGAGTCTTGCAGACATTTCATTCCCCAGCTGTCGATTCAGTTTTACCGGTTTTCTCGTCGTTCGGCGCGTTGCAGCCTCCCCTACAACTGCCTCCTATTTATGACCGTCGCCGCGTCCCGGGAGTTACGCCGTCCCCTTTGGGCAACCTTTTGACCAGCCAAGCCAACGGAGAAGCCGAATTCACTCAACAACCGGGCGACCGACTCAACAGCCGCCGTGCCTCTCTTAACATGCGGCAAGAGAGGTCGCAAAATGGGGGGGGGGCAAACTCACTTAACGACCGAGAGGGAAACTGGGGTCGTTAAGTCAAAGAACATATATCCCGTAGCATCCTAAGCTCGGTTTCTCTTCTTCTTTCTCGCGACGCTCCTTTTTGAACAATTCCGGAGAGTCGACAGCAGAACAAGTCGCTCTTTGATCTACCTTATCATTCCCTGGATGGCCGGTCCGGTCCGGCGGGATCTTTCTGACGATCAACAGTGACAGGTGCGCCAACGGACAGGCCGATCTCTCGTCTCCGGAGAAGCCCGCGTCTCTTTGGATTAACCCCCCCCCCCCGAGCGTCTTTCGGCCAACAAAAAAGCCTTTTGTTCTCTTTTCCCGTTGAGGTTTGTCTCCTTTGGGGCCGACCACAAAAGACTTAAGATAGGAACAGATAGATAGATAGATAAATAGATAGATAGATAGATAGATAGACACACACATACACATTTATTTATTTATTTATTTATGAGACTTATATACCGCTTTAAGTGCAAGCACTCTCTAAGCGGTGTACACCAGTAAGCAATGTATATATATATTTACATTGCCCCCAACAATCTGGGTCCTCATTTTACCTACCCCGGAAGGATGGAAGGCTGAGTCAACCTTGAGCCGGTGAGATTTGAACCGCTGACCTGCTGAACACAGTCAGCTAAAGTGGCGTGCAGTACTGCACTCTAACTGCTGCGCCACCTCGGCTCTCATACATACATACATATATTTCTAAAATTTGGATTGCTAGCAAAGAATTAAGGGAGAACTGGAATAGCTATTTCGAACTCTTTAGTTCTTTTCAACCAGACATACCCTTCTGAGATTCGAACTTGGGCTGTCTGCATGTTAGGCAGCTGTAATTAAACCTCTAGGCCACAGGCTCTTTCTCAGTGAGAAATAGCTATTCCAGTTCTCCCTTAATTCTTTGCTTGCAGTCCAAATTTTAGAAATGTATATGATGTCGCAGTTGCGACTGCTGCCTGTGGATGGCTCTAGTTTGAGCTGATACAAGGCAAAAGATTTCTCTCTCCCATATTTGGGTCAACAGGGTGTAACATACAGCATTCTAGATACATACATACATACATACATACATACATATACATATATATACATACATACGTACGTACGTATGTATGTATGTATGTATGTATATATCAGCTATACAAGTAAAAATATGACTCTTGGGTATATTCATTTATTTATTTATTTATTTATGAGACTTATATACCGCTTTAAGTGCAAGCACTCTCTAAGCGGTGTACACCAGTAAGCAATGTATATATATATTTACATTGCCCCCAACAATCTGGGTCCTCATTTTACCTACCCCGGAAGGATGGAAGGCTGAGTCAACCTTGAGCCGGTGAGATTTGAACCGCTGACCTGCTGAACACAGTCAGCTAAAGTGGCCTGCAGTACTGCACTCTAACTGCTGCGCCACCTCGGCTCATAATAATTCATGTTAAAATCCAATAAAAGTCGATCACCAAGAGAATAAAAATGCAGAAAATTTATTAGCTAAACCTAGCTTTCGTCAAGAGCTCTTGACATCGTCAGGGTAGAAAAGGCAGTTTGTTGTTGCATATAAGTTTTCCCAACAAACTGCCTTTTCTACCCTGACGATGTCAAGAGCTCTTTTATACCCTGGCGATGTCAAGCTAGGTTTAGCTAATAAGTTTTCTACATTTTTATTCTCTTGGTGATCGACTTTTATTGGATTTTAATATATGTATGTATGTATGTATGTTTGTATGCATGCATGTATCTGTCTCTGCCTTTCAACTCCATCCTTAACGTTTCTCTATTCTGGGATTTCTAACGTTCTTTACATCCTAGCAGTCGAGAAAAAAACAAACATCCAAGGACGGTGGCTAGTGATGCAAGTTTATGGGCTCGAATGGGGAAGCGTCGACGTTTTCTCTGTCTTTGTCTCGTCCCCTGGCTTTGTGGGGGTCTTGTGGAGTGTTTCCGTTATCGGGCTTGGCTTCCAAAATGTCCTTTTCGAGGGGTCCCGTCACTCCCCGAGACCCCCAGCTGAGGAAAGAAAGGAAGTCCTTAGCTGGTGGGCCCCTTCGTCTTTTAAATGTCCTCTACAATGAAAGCTCTCCAAAGCAGCTTAGTTCCAAGAATTTTTAGTAGGCTGGCTGTCCCGTGCTCCCTTCCATCCATCTCTCCATCTCTTCATCCCTCCTCCCTCCCTCCGTTAACCTATCCATCCATCCCTATCCTTCCGTTCACCCGTGCCTCCGTCCATCCGTTTGCCCATCCCACCATTCCTCTTCACACCTTCCATTCACTCATCCATCTCCCATCTCTCTTCCCTCTGTCCATCCCTCCTTCCATCCATCCCTCCATTCACCCATGCCTCCATCCATCCATCCATCCCTCCTGTCTCTTCATCCATCCATCCATCCATTCACCCCTCCCTCCATTCCTCTTTGCACCCTCCATTCATATCCATCCATCTCTCCATCTCTTCCCTCTGTCCATCCCTCCATTCACCCATGCCTCCATCCATCCATTTACTGATTCCCTCCATCCCTCCTCGCACCATCCATTCTTCCATTCCTCCTTTGTCTCTCCATCCATCCATCCATCCATTCACCCATCCCTCCATCCCTCTTTGCACCCTCCATTCATATCCATCCATCTCTCCATCTCTCTCCATCCCTCCATCCATCCATTTTCTGATCCCTCCATCCCTCCTCGCACCATCCATCCATCCATCCATTCACACATCCATTCCACCTAGGTCTCTCCATCCATCCTTCCATCCATCCCCCCATCCCTCTTCGCACCCTCCATTCATCCATCCATCCATCTCTCCCTCTCTATTCCGTCTCCAACCCTCCTTCCATTCATCCCTCTATCCCTCCGTTCACCCTTTCATCCCTCCATTCACATAGCCATTCTTCCTTGGTCTCTCCATCCCTCCATCCATTCACTCCATTCACTCCATCCACCTCTCCATCCACTAGAGATTCTGAAACCGCCTCTCATTTTGGGAGAAAACCCAAGCAAAGCTCCCGTCCTGTTTTAGAGGGCCAGAAAATAAGCTTTTCATGATAAACAACCGAAACCAGCAGATGGAAATTGAGGGGAAGGGGCTTTCCTACCCCTTCTGGAGGCACCCCTTGTTCTTTTTTCTCTCCCCCCCCTCTTGAATTTTGCATTTCTCCCCCCCCCAGGAGGGCAAATTGTGTTGCCCAGCGGCTGAGAATAACACTCCAGTCACATGGAAACGGGACCACTCAAGCTTATAAAGAGCCGGATTCAGACTAATCCTAACTCAATTGCTTGTGGAGAGATATATTCCTTAGAATTCAGCCTGCTGGATAAGGACAACTTTCTTCCTAAGTCTGCTTTTCAGTTTAATTGGGTCTCCCAACAGAACAGCGGAACAACTGAATCCATCATCCTTGTGTTGCCATCGGGGGCCCTCTTCTCTTTCTCTCCCACCTTTCCAGAATTTATTTTCAGTTTAACCCCAGATTTTTTTTTTTTAAAAAAAATAGACTTATGTGAGGTACAGTGAATGAGACTCCAAGAGCTGGAAGGGGCCCTGGAGGTCTTCTAGTCCAGCCCCCGGGCCAAGACAAGGAGTCCTTATACCATCCCAGACACGGTTGTCCAATCTTGTCTTGAAAGGCTCCAGCGATGGAGCACCCACTGCTGCAAGAGGCAAACTATTCCAATAAGGAATCAGGACATTCCTCCTGATTTCCACGTTGACGGTTCCTCTGAGAAGGTCCCACCCATGGCTTCTTGTATTCTCCTCTGGTACTCTGGAGAGTAAGTGGACGCCCTCTTCTCCCTCTACGGCTTCTCTTCGTTAGGCTACGCATACCTAGTTCCCGCAACCGTTCATCACACAGTTTAGCAACTTTGTGTTCTGTCCCAGCCCATGTGAGTCCTTGTTATGCTCACAAGGAGAAGGTCCTCTCCCAAAAAAGCAGGCTGGAACCGCAGGAAAAAACCAACCCCTTTTATTATTCACAGACCTGAGTCCGTCCAAAGACAAACAAACACAGTTCACAGAAACACGATTCCGCAACACGAACGGTTGCTTTCGGCAGTCAGCACCTCTCACACCTTCCCTTTTATGATGCAGCCCAGGTGTGGCTTCCTAATGCCTTCTCCTTTGCCTTTGGAGCCGCCCCATTGCATCCCTCTGTTCTACACTCTCTGCCTGCCGGCGCTTTCGTGCATCCGGGATTTGTCCCAGCTGTTCTTCATCACTGTCCAACTCAGGCTCCCAGCACAGCTGTGTCTCAGCCTGAGCATGAGTAGAGGGGCCAGGCTCCTCGTCCGACTGTAAGTCTTGGAGCTCCTCAGAGCCTTCCTCTGACTCTGATGTCACTCCAGCCCCCCCCCTCCTCCTTCTCTAATTCCTCAGACTCAGCTGCCGGGTCCACTGGCTGGCGAGGAATCACAATACTTTGTGGCTCTTCTCTGTAGAATGGGACCACTCACCAAGGCCAAATTGGTGCAGCCAATTCGCAACGGCCAACTCATGGCAAAACAACTCACTGTGGGCAATTCACCGCGGCCAACTCGGTGCAGCCAATTTGCAACGGCCAACTCGTGGCAAAACGACTCACGGTGGCCAATTCACTGTGGCCAACTCGGCGCAGCCAAATCGATGCAGCCAATTCGCAACGGCCAACTCGTGGCAAGATAACTCACTGTGGCCACTTCACTGCGGCCAACTCGGTGCAGCCAAATCGTGGCAGGACAGCTCATTGTGGCCAACTCACCATGGCCAACTCGCCGTGGCCAACTTGTGGCAGGGCAATTCACTGCAACCAACTCACCGTGGCCAACTTGCCGTGGCCGACTCAGGGCAGGACAACTCACTGTGACCAACTCCCAGGACCAACTTGCCGTGGCCAACTCAGTGCAGCTAAATCGTGGCATGACAATTCATTGTGGCCAACTCAGAGTGGCCAGCTTGGTGCGGCCAACTCGCCACGGCCAACTTGTGGCAGGACAACTAGCCATGACCAACTCACTGTGGCCAATGTCAGAAAATTCCTCCGTAGTTCCAGGTTGCTTCTCTCCTTGGTTAGTTTCCATCCGCTGCTTCTTGTCCTGCCTTCAGGCGCTTTGGAGAACAGCTTGACTCCCTCTTCTTTGGGGCAGCCCCTGAGATACTGGAAGACTGCTATCCTGTCCCCCCTTGTCCTTCTCTTCAATAAAATTGGACATACCCAATTCCAGCAACTGTCCTTTATATGTTTTAGCCTCCAGTCCTTTGATCATCTTTGTTGCTCTTCTCTGGCCTTTTTCTAGAGTCCAAACATCTTTTTTACAGCGTGGTGACCAAAACTGGATGTTTTTTTTAAGTCTGGTCTTACTAGCACAGTCCGTTTAGTGACCGTTTGAAGTTACAACGGCTCTGAAAAAAGTGACTGAGAACCGTTTCACACCCGGTTGCAGCATCCCCAGGGTCACGTGATCAAAAGTGGGACCCTTGGGCCACTGACTCGTATTTGTGACAGTTGCAGAGTCCCCCGCAGTCAATGTGATCAAAATTCAGACGCCAGGCAACTGGCATGTACTTATGACAGTTGCAGAACCCCAGCATCATGCAATCCCCTTTTGTGACCTTCTGACGAGCAAAGTCAATGGGGGAAGCCGGATTTGCTTAACGACGGTGTGACTAACTTAACAACGGCAGCAATTTGTTTAACAACGGTGGCAAGACAAGGTCATAAAACGGGGCAAAGTTCACTCGACAAAGGTCTCACTTCGCGACGGAAACTTGGGGTACAATTGTGGTCGTGAAGCCGAGGACTACCTGTACATATTTCATTGTTGTAATGTTGTTGTTACTTTTTTAATGTTTTTATGCTGCAAACCGCCCGGAATCCTTTGACCCAAGTTGGGTGGCAAATAACTTTCACCATAAATACAAATATTTCTGTACATCGGACAGACAAAGAATCTAACACTAAACATTAGAGAGTGTTGTTTTTTTCCCCTTCCAATTGTGGCAGTTTTGCTTTTCCGGGAACCTCAAGGATATATTTTCTCAATGGCAAGGAAAAAATAGGAAGGTATTTACGGGTAAAGAATTCCAAATTCCTTCCATTGATTCCCCCCCCCCAGAATCATTTAATTAATATCAACATTCAGCGGTAAAGGAGAACAGATCAGATTGTGGCTGTTACTCAAAGAGCTAAAATTATACTACAGAGGCCCCGGGGAGTCTGCAAATTCGTGGCAATAGGGTTAGGTCCCAAAACAGTGAATATTCCAAAGAGACTTGGCTGAAAGAAGTGGAAGAAAGAGAGGGGGAGAGAGATTTAACACCCCAGACCCCAGAGCTGAGCTTAAGGCGGGCATCGCTTTTTTTGAATGGGATGGAAAGGCTCGGGTGTAGCCGAGCGGATATAAAACCCAGAATGAGAATCTGCGTCCGCGTGGAAGTACAGACGGGCATGGAGAGTTTTGATGTTTATAAATGTTCTCAACGTTTGTCCTAAGGTCCAATTCATTTTCAACCCATTTTCAGTTTTCAGCTTTGAAGGCCCATCTTTTATTTTAAAAAATAACACAATGTCTATTTCTATCTATCTATCTATCTATCTATCTATCTATCTATCTATCTATCTATCTATCTATCTATCTTTTATCTACCTACCCATCTATCATTTAACTATCCATCATTTAACTATCCATCTATCATTTTCTATCCATCATCTACCTATATCTATCTTCTATCATCTATCCATCTATCATCTATTTAGCTAAACATCCATTATCTATCATTTATCTCTATCTATCCATTTATCTATCATCTATTTATCTATCTATCCATCATCTAATCTATCTTCTATCATCTATCTATCTATCTTTTATCTATCTACCCATCTATCATTTATTTAACTATCCATCTATCATTTAACTATCCATCTATCATTATCTATCCATCATCTACCTATATCTATCTCCTATCATCTATCCATCTATCATCTATTTAGCTAAACATCCATTATCTATCATTTATCTCTATCTATCCATTTATCTATCATCTATTTATCTATCTATCCATCATCTAATCTATCTTCTATCATCTATCTATCTATCTTTTATCTATCTACCCATCTATCTTTTATCTACCTACCCATCTATCATTTAACTATCCATCATTTAACTATCCATCTATCATTTTCTATCCATCATCTACCTATATCTATCTCCTATCATCTATCCATCTATCACCTATTTAGCTAAGCATCAATTATCTATCATTTATCTCTATCTATCCATTTTATCTATCATCTATTTATCTATCTATCCATCATCTACCTATATCTATCTTCTATCATCTATCTATCATCTATTATCTAAGCATCAATTATCTATCTATCTATCTATCTATCTATCTATCTATCTATCTATCTATCTATCTATCTATCTATCTATCCATCATCTACCTATCTCTAATCTATCATCTATTTACCCATCTATCATCTATTTATCTATCCATCTATTTATCTATATATCTATCTATATCCATCTATATCTTTCATCTATCTATCATCTATCTATCTATATGTATATACACATATGAGTCTATGTATCTATATATCTATTCTTATCTATTTATATCTATTCATTATGTATCTTTATGTCTTTTTATTCATCTATCTATCCATGTCTATCAATATTTATTTATTCATTATCTTTGTGTCTGTCTTTCTTATCTGTCTTTATAACTGTAGACTCTGAACAGTCACTAAATGAACAGTTGTAACTCAAGGAATGCCTATAACGCACCGTTCATTGGTAAAGGCAAGAAAATGGCTCATGATGTGGGAGAGAAAGTTCTTTCTCTTTTCAACGCAAAAGTCAAGGAGAGAATACTATTCAAAGCCCTCTCTATCCATGCTAAACCCACACACAAAAATTCAAGCTTTTCTGCGTTACAAATTAAAATACATGGCCTCTGCTCTTTTATCCTTTTATTGTCATGTGCTGCTCTCTATTGCTGGAACATTCTCTGCTTACCCCGGTCTCTCACACTCCTCTCTCCATCTGTGTAATTCCTCTGGATCACAAACTAAAACTCCTTTAAAAACAGGCCCCTGTTGTGCAGCCCACATGAATAAATTCCTTCCAAGATTTTATCTTTTATTGAGCAAATCAAGGTCCTGGGTGCTTCTCTGAGCTGGGTGGTTTTCTTGCAGACGTTTCATGACCCAACTAGGGAACAGCATCAGTGCTAGAAGGGAGGTGGGGTGGGAGGAGGGGGAGGAGGGGGAGGAGGAGAAGGAGGGGGAGGAGGAGAAGGAGGAGGAGGACGACGACTGTGGAGTCCTTGGTGCTCTCTGAATTTGATGATTTCTTTGCAGACATTTCATGACCCAACTAGGGAACTTCATCAATGTTACAAGGGAGTGGGGTTTGTGCACAAGGAGGAGGAGGAGGAAGAGGAAGAGGAGGAGGACGACGACTGTGGGGTCCTTGGTGCTCTCTAAATTTGGTGATTTCTTTGCAGACGTTTCATGACCCAACTAGGGAACCTCATCAGTGCTAGAAGGGAGTGGGGTTTGCAAACTGGAGGAGGAACAGGATCACAACAACTATAGGGTCTTTGCTGCTCTCTGAGTTTGGTTATCTTCTTGCAGACATTTCCTGACCCAACTAGGGAACATCATCAGTGCCAGAAGGGGTGTATGCGTGTGGGGAGGAGGAGGAGGAGGAGGAAGAGGAGTGCTAGAAAAGAGTGGGGTTTGTGGAGAGGAGGGAGGGAGGAGGGACAGAGGAGGAGGAGGAGAAGGAGAGGGAGGGGTCTTTGCTGTTTTCTGAGCTTGGTTGTTCTCCTGCAGACATTTCCTGACCCAACTAGGTAACTAAGAGTGGGGTCTGAGGAGAGAAGGAGGGAGGGAGTAGGGGGGTTTCTGGAGAGGAGGAGGGGGAAGGAGAGGGGAGGAAGGGAGGAGTAGAACGACTATGGGGTCCTTGGTGTTCTCCGAGTTTGGCAGTTCTCTTGCAGACGTTTTATGACCCAACTAGGGAACATCATCAGTGCTAGAAGGGGTGTGGGGGGGAGGAGGACGACTACTATTGGGGTGCTCTCTGAAATTGGTAGTTTTTCTGCTGTTGTCGGCTCTCTCACAAAGACAGAAGCGGGCGGGGGGGGGGGAGAAAACAACAACCCCTGCAAGGAATCTTGCCTCTGCAATGGCTCTGGAGCATGCCTACATCACGAAACGACGTGTCATTTTTGTAAATAATTTTACCTGTATAGGCGACGCTCTTAGGATTCCCGTACGGAGCCCCGGGCTGAACAGGGCTATAGACAGGATTCATCGTCAGGGATGTGAAAACTCTGGAAAAGCAGAACAAAAACAAAAAACAAAAAAATAAAAACAGTGTTCAGAAAGCACGCATGGAAAACATTTACCAACACCGAGGGAAATTTTTTTTAAAAAATGATTAAAATCTCGGTACTAAACAGACCCAACTAAAGCGGGTCTGCTCGCTTCTTACTCGTTCAGCCTTTTGGGGAGAAGCAAGGGGGGGGGGCGAGGCTGTTTGGGGGTCCTAATTCAAACCGTCATTTTCTCTACATACAGACCACACAACTTACAACCCATTCACTTTTAGTAACTGTTCAAAGTTACCATGGCCTTGAAAAAAAGGGATTTGTGACCGTTTTTCTCACTTACAACCAGAACAGAACAGAATAACAGAGATGGAAGTACCTTAGAGGTCTTCTAGTCCAACCCCCTGCTCAGGCAGGAAGTCTACTAGAGAATCTTTGTACTTCCTCACACAGATGGGTATTAAGGCAGGGGTAGGCAGCCTTGGCTCTTTTATGACTTGCGGACTTCAACTCCCAGAATTCCTGAGCCAGCCATGCTGAGGGGAAAGGGAGAGGTTTCCAAGCTGAGCCATGCTGGCTGAGGAATTCTGGGAGTTGAAGTCCCCGAGTCATGAAGGGGCCTTAGTTTCCCTCATGCTAGCTCAGGAATTCTGGGAGTTGGTCCATAAGTCATGAAGGGGCCATAGTTCCCCCATGCTGGCTCAGGAATTCTGGGAGTTGACGTCCACGAGTCATGAAGGGGCCAAAGTTTCCCCCTATCCTGGCTGAGGAATTCTGGGAGTTGAAGTCCATAAGTCATGAAGGGGCCAAAGTTTCCCTCATGCTGGCTGAGGAATTCTGGGAGTTGAAGTCCACCAGTCATGAAGGGGCCAAAGTTTTCCCCATGCTGACTCAGGAATTCTGGGAGTTGAAGTCCACCAGTCATGAAGGGGCCATAGTTCCCCCATGCTGGCTCAGGAATTCTGGGAGTTGAAGTCCACCAGTCATGAAGGGGCCACAGTTCCCCCATGTTGGCTCAGGAATTCTGGGAGTTGAAGTCCACCAGTCATGAAGGGGCCATAGTTCCCTCATACTGGCTCAGGAATTCTGGGAGTTGAAGTCCACAAGTCATGAAGAGGCCATAGTTCCCCCATGCTGGCTCAGGAATTCTGGGAGTTGACGTCCACGAGTCATGAAGGGGCCAAGGTTTCCCCCTATCCTGGCTGAGGAATTCTGGGAGTTGAAGTCCACCAGTCATGAAGGGGCCATAGTTCCCCCATGCTGGCTCAGGAATTCTGGGAGTTGAAGTCCACCAGTCATGAAGGGGCCACAGTTCCCCCATGTTGGCTCAGGAATTCTGGGAGTTGAAGTCCACCAGTCATGAAGGGGCCATAGTTCCCTCATACTGGCTCAGGAATTCTGGGAGTTGAAGTCCACAAGTCATGAAGAGGCCATAGTTCCCCCATGCTGGCTCAGGAATTCTGGGAGTTGACGTCCACGAGTCATGAAGGGGCCAAGGTTTCCCCCTATCCTGGCTGAGGAATTCTGGGAGTTGAAGTCCACCAGTCATGAAGGGGCCATAGTTCCCCCATGCTGGCTCAGGAATTCTGGGAGTTGAAGTCCACCAGTCATGAAGGGGCCACAGTTCCCCCATGTTGGCTCAGGAATTCTGGGAGTTGAAGTCCACCAGTCATGAAGGGGCCATAGTTCCCTCATACTGGCTCAGGAATTCTGGGAGTTGAAGTCCACAAGTCATGAAGAGGCCATAGTTCCCCCATGCTGGCTCAGGAATTCTGGGAGTTGACGTCCACGAGTCATGAAGGGGCCAAGGTTTCCCCCTATCCTGGCTGAGGAATTCTGGGAGTTGAAGTCCACCAGTCATGAAGGGGCCAAAGTTTTCCCCATGCTGACTCAGGAATTCTGGGAGTTGAAGTCCACCAGTCATGAAGGGGCCATAGTTCCCCCATGCTGGCTCAGGAATTCTGGGAGTTGAAGTCCACCAGTCATGAAGGGGCCATAGTTCCCTCATACTGGCTCAGGAATTCTGGGAGTTGAAGTCCATGAGTCATAAAAGAGCCCAGGTTGCCTACCCCTGGTATAAGGACTTCCAGCAATTCCTTTAGTGATTGTTTGAAGTTACAACAGCACTGGAAAAGGGACTGTTTTTCACCACACCTTTATGACCGTTGCAGCATCCCCAGGAGGTGACGCGATCAAAATTCAGACGCTTGGGCAACTGACTCATATTTACGACGGTTGTGGCATCCAGGGGTCACGTGATCTCCTTTTGCGGACTTTCTGACAAGCAAAGTCAAGGGGGGAATCCAGATTCATTTAACAACCGTGTTAATGACTTAACAGCTGCAGCGATTCACTTAACAACTTTGGCAAGGGGGGAGTCATTAAAATGGGGCAAATCTCGCTTGACATCTGCTTCGCTTACCAATTGTGGTCGTAAGTCAAGGACTAACTGTAAATCCATGATTCTCTCTGACTGTGTTCTTACAATCTCTTCCGACCACTGTTCCTCCCGGGAACACAGGACAATTATTCAATTAAAAAAAGTTCATTTCCAATTATCAATAGTTTTTAGCTTATATATATCTTGATTGTTTTAACATTCCATCTTGGAGGCAATCAATGTCCTAATGACTTTTTCTCAATTTTAATTTTCCACTGACATTTGAAATTTAACGTTTAATATTTATCATTTCCCCAGTTTTTAAATGTTCCCAATTCCCTTCATCACAGTTCCTCACCAAATCTGGTATGCAGGATACACGTCTTATCTATCTATATATCTTAATCACCTCTACATAACCTTTATAAACAAATCAACGTTCAAATTTATGTTAATATTCATACTTCTATGTATTAAATAATCAAAAGTTTTCTTTATCTCCATTCATAATAATATCTTGTATTCAAGATACACTATTGATAATTGTTAAGAAAGTTATTTGTTATTTGACTGATAGAATGAGAAGTATATTAATTCAAATATGAGACGGTACATATTAAGGGGAAAAGAGAAGAAATACCTATTGTAATAGTTTGAGATTTGTATTGATGATATTTGTATGTAATCGAATTATACCAGCCGCCACGCTGTTTTTCAAAGCTATAAATGTAATGTTAGAAAATCAATAAAATTTTCAAAAAAAATCATTTCCATGAAGTATGCCATATTTTTTTTGCTTATCTAATAGACTTTCATGCTGTGTACAGTTCTAATAAAGCTATTGACTAGCTTTACCCAAATTTATTCCCATCAGGCTTTCTTGGCACCGTTGCTAAAAACAATTCCAGGATTTTTTATCTCTGCACATCTAGACGCCCGAGTAAAAAAGAAGTCTGGTGTGTAATATGGCTGGCTGGTCTTGGATTATCTTAAGCAAATAACATTTTATTGCAAGTATATTGCATTGTGCCCAATTTTCTGTCTCTTATGGGAAATGTCAGCCCTGCCTCCACTCAAACCTCTAAATAGATACGATCCATGGCTCCATTGGTTGAGAAAGGTATTGTTTTATTAAAATCGAGTGTACTGCATAACCAAAAAGGTTCAAACAGGAAGTTTTTAAAACAGTCAAGCATTCGTTGGTATGTAGCTGGGTTCTTCTCTCAGCTGGATGCCCTTGAAGCAGCATCCCAGGGAGATACAGCCGTTAAAACTTCCGCTTTCCCGTCAAGCATTCCGTCTCCCATCCATCCTCCCCAGAGCCCGTAGCAGGCTGTCACCACATGGTAACGAAGCAGAAGCAATAAGTGTGAGGTGGCAGCTGACAGGAAGTCTGGAGGACCAGGCGCCATTATTTCTCGAGGACGCACATGGCTACTTAAATGCTGCTGAGAAGACGCAACCGCTTTATCAACATCCAGCTCGAGAATCCAAATAAAACTCCAGGTTCATTCGTCTCCGAAAATCTTACTGTTTATTGAATACACTGCACTGTTATGTCGAAGCAAAACTAACTCTGAGGTTTCGGCACCAATTCATAGATTTCAACAATAATTTTCCCAGTCAAACTCGCAATGCCTTACGTAATTTGTTATCAACAAGTTCACTTTGTTATGGGAACCGTCTGCTTCAAACCCACACCCGTTATGGTGTCCTTGACAAGACTTCAGGCTTTCATGCTCTTTAGCCGAATTGGTTTCATTTCTCCATTTAACCCCCCCCCCTTTAATCTAAAGGCAAGATGAAACACAAGAGGCACTTAGCTGCCAAAGTTTCATCCTTGACATCACTACAATAAAACAAAATCCTATACTATTAGTTACTTAAACCAGAGGTCACCAACCTTTCTCAGTTGGCAGACCAGAGCGAAAGGGAGGAGGCAGAATTACAGAGACGTGTGCGCACGTGCGCAATGCAAACGGGGTAGCGCTAGTGCCCACCTGATACTCACTAGGCCTGTCCCGTTCTTGTGCAATGCAGTGCCCCGTTTTTGCACCCTACACTGTAGAGCCATCCCATTTTTGCACCCCACGGTGCCTGTTTTCACACCCCACGGTGCGGTAGCATCCCGTTTTTGTGCCCCACAGCATAGAGGTGTCCCGTTTTCACACCCTGCAGTGCAGTGCCCCATTTTTGCATCCTGTGGCACGGCGAGAGTGTTTTTGTGCCCTGTGATGTGACAGCAGCCCATTTTTGCGCCCCACAGTACAGTGGCATCCTATTTTTGCACCCCACGGCGTCGTTTTTGCACCCCACGGCACAACGTCCTGTTTTCACAGCTGCGTGCTAGCACAAGTGGGGGTGTGCGTGCACATGTGAGTACACTGCCCAGCCTGGCTGCAGCCCACAGGTTGGGGACCCAACTTAAACAGTTGCTTTGAGGGCACCCAGTTCTTGGGGAGGGTCCTGGAATTCACAGTTGGAAGAGACCTTGGAGGTCTTCTAGTCCAACCCCCTGCTCAGGCAGAAAACCCTATACTATTACAGACAAATGGCTGTCTGTAAGTATTCACCGCTTCTGGAGGCAGGCTGTTCCACTGGTTAATTGTTCTCACTGTCAGGAAGTTCCTCCTTAGTTCTAGGTTGCTTCTCTCCTTGATTAGTTTCCACCCGTTGCTTCTTATCCTGCCTCCAGGTGCTTTGGAGAATAGCTTGACTCCCTCTTCTTTGGGGCAGCCCCTGAGATACTGGAAGGCTGCTATCCTGTCCCCCCTCGTCCTTCTCTTCCTTAAACCAGGCAGACTCAATCCCTGCAACTATTCTTTATGTTTTAGCCTCCAGTCCCCTAATCATCTTTGTTGCTCTTCTCTGCACTCTCTCCAGAGTCTCAACATCTTTTTTTACATCGTGGTGACCAAAACTGGATGCCGTATTCCAAGTGTGGCCTTACCAAGGCCTTGTAAAGTGGTATTAACCCTTCACCTGATCTTGATTCTCTCCCTCTGTTAATGCAGCCCAGCACTGTGTTGGCCTTTTTGGCAGCTGCAGCACACGGCTGCCTCCCATTTACGTGATTGTCCACTAGGACTCCGAGCTCCCTCTCACAGTTGCTAATATTGAGCAAGGTACCCCCTATACTATACCTGTGCATTTGGTTTTTCTTGCCTAAATGTAGAACCTTGCTTTTTTGGGCAAAATAAAATTACCTTTGGGCAAAATAATATTCCCTCTCCAGAGGTACAGTAAATATATCCAGTTAATTATTTCCCTGCAGCAAGCAGAATGCTGTAGGCTAAATTTATCCTGTTCTTCCCTTTTAGTTCTTTCCTATCCCCTTTAGATAGCCTGCAGCAAATGGAAAATAATAATCTATTGTTGTTTTTTCCAAATCCGGGCCTTGCCCAAATCGGAACAGAACATAAACCTGCCTTGCAGACATCTGATCAATTTCAAGCCCGTTCTCGGAGTCCCTCGTTTTTCCAAAAGGTAACCCTTCTTTTTCAAGGAAAGGTAATCCTCGACTTACGACAACCGGATCCAAACTTTCTGCTGCTGAGAGAGGCATGTGTTAACTGAGTTTGGACCCATTTTACGACCTTTCCTCCCACAGTTGTTAAGTGAATCCCTGCAGTTGTTAAGTTAGTAACACGGTTGTTAAGCGAATCCAGCTGGTTGTTCTGACTGAGGTGGGATTAGAACTCAGCGTCTCCTGGTGATTGGCCCAAAGTCTCCCAGTTGGCTTCCATGCCTAAGGCGGGACTAAAACTCAGCGTCTCCTGGTGATTGGCCCAAAGTCACCCTGCTGGCTTTCATGCCTAACGCGGGACTAGAACTTTCCGTCTCCTGGTGATTGGCCCAAAGTCACCCAGCTGGCTTTCATGCCTAAGGCGGGACTAGACCTCTCCGTCTCCTGGTGATTGGCCCAGAATCACCCAACTAGCTTTCATGCCTAAGGCGGGACTAGAACTCTCCGTCTCCTGGTGATTGGCCCAAAGTCACCCAGCTGGCTTTCATGCCTAAGGCGGGACTAGACCTCTCCGTCTCCTGGTGATTGGCCCAGAATCACCCAACTAGCTTTCATGCCTAAGGCGGGACTAGAACTCTCCGTCTCCTGGTGATTGGCCCAAAATCACCATGCCGGCTTTCATGCTTAAGGCGGGACTAGAACTCACCGTCTCCTGGTGATTGGCCCAAAGTCACCCAGTTGGCTTTCATGTCTAAGGCGGAACTAGAACTCTCTGTCTCCTGGTGATTGGCCCAAAGTCACCTAGTAGGCTTTCATGCCTGAAGCGGGCCTAGAAGTAAATTTCTCGTGAAGAATCATAGAGTTTGACAATATCCCAGCGCGAACACCTTCCATTTTTTCACTGAACTTCAGAGTCTTATTATGAGGCCCTGAGCAGAGTCCTTCAGAAAATGACTGACAGTTTTCCGAATTAAACTAATGACGTTTTAGAAATGGCACTCTCCTTTGCGATAAGGCTCACCCAGGAAAACCGTGAACAAATTTTAATAATGCTGAATGGAAACCTTATTCCCAGAGGACTGGACGTGAGCTCCTACTCGGATCCATCTCCATCGTTGCTTATTATTATTCATTCACTTCGTAGGATCCTCCATGTCTGTAGAGCAGTGTTTCTCAACCTTGACAATTTTGAGGCATGTGGACTTCAACTCCCAGAATTCCACAGCCAGCAATGCTGGCTGTGGAATTCTGGAAGTTGAAGTCCACATGCCTTAAAATTGTCAAGGTTCAGAAACACTGCTGTAGAGACTCAATTCAATTGCAAGCAAGGAATAATAAAGGCAGGAAGCCCTCCCGCTTGCAAAGCGTTCACTTAGTGACGTTCAACGTTACAACAGCACTGGGGAAAGCGTCTTACGGCCAGGTTTCACGCATATGACCGTTGCAGCATCTTCCCCCCCCCTTCCCACGGTCACATGATCAAACTTCAGCTGTTTGGCAACTGACATGTACTTACGTCTGGTTGCAAGGCCTCAACGTTCGGGGATTGTCATTTGCTACCTTCCTGGGGGGGGGGTGTGGAGCTGACAAGCAAAGTCGACAGGGGGAAAGCAGATTCGCTTAACGGCTGCACGGTTCACTTAACAAATTCCGCGATTCGCTTGACGGCCACGGGAAAACAGGTCGCGAAACGGGGCACGACAGAGGGAGACGTTCGTTAACTGGGTTTTGCCCCGCTTTACGACCTTCCTTGCCACGGATGTTAAGTGAACCACTGCAGCGGATCAGTTAGCAGTCCGGTTTTTAAGTGAATCCGGCGTTCCCCGTTGACTTTGTGCCGTGGTTCCGACAGAGGAGACGCTTCGAAAGAACTTCGAGGCATTGTTTATCTTAAAGCAGCGGTTCTCAACCTTTGGGTCGCGACCTCATTTGGGGTCGAACGACCATTTTACGGGGGTCGCCAAACAACACGATCCGCCATTTTTTTCCCTCAGGGATGGCGCCGCGCATGGGGGCGGGCTGCGCATGCGCGCCGTGCATGGGGCGGTGCATGGGGGCGGCGCCACGCATGCATGTCACGCATGGGGGTGGCGCCACGCATGCGTGCCGTGCCGCGCTGGGGTCGCCATATAAAAAGGTTGAGAACCACTGTCTTAAAGAATCTTTATTTTGAGTAGCGTAATATCGGCACTGCATAAGCGAAGCCAAAAACTGACTTCCCCTCCCCTGAGCACGTAGTGTCAAAGCACAATTCCCTCCTCCAATTCAGTCATAAATCACATTCCCCAATTAGCTTGAAATGCGGGCTTCCTCTCCAGTTCTCCAGCCCCCCAAATCCTTATCAGCTCTGGTTACAATAACCTTGATTCTCATGCTGGGTTTAGCCTTGTTCTGCGTAGCTCAGGGGTAGGCAACCCAAATCACTCAACGAGCCACTTGGACCCGTTTCCCATCGAAAACAAAACACCGGGAGCCGCAAAACCCTTTTGATATCTAAAATGAAGATAACACTGCATGTATCCTTTTTTACTTTATTATAGCAGAGGGTTGGACTAGATGACCTCCAAGGTCCCTTCCAACATCATCATTATTATTATTATCGATCATCGCACAGTCAGCCAGATGTTCAGACTGGATTTGGCATTTTGTCTACCTATCGAGTCCTTACCCAGGACCTGGGATAGGCAGATGTGGATGTTTGATGGTATTACAGATATCGTCGCAGGATGGAAGCAGTTCCTAATAAGGCCGCCTTTTGCAATTGACTAATAGCGAATTTGTCAATGCCAATGGTGTTCAAGTGGTGCTCCAGTTGTTTTGGGATTGCACCCAAGGAGCCTATGACTATTGGTACTACCCTTGCTTGCTTTTGCCACAGTCTTTCTATTTCTATTTGTAGGTCTTTGTATTTTGTTATCTTCTCCAGTTCTTTCTCGTCTAATTTGCTGTCTCCAGGCACTGCCACGTCCACTATCCAGACTTTTTTGTCTTTCTTATCGACAGTTGTTAAGTCTGGGGTATTAATATTATTATTATTATTATTATTATTATTACTACTACTATTATTATTATTTCACATTTTTCATTTCTTTAGCGTGCCATTTCTTGCTCCTTTCCTGCACTCTACATAACAGCACTTATACGAAAAAAAAAAAAAAAAGGAATAGCATAATGGAGACAGGGAGAATTTAATCAATCCACACCGAATAGCAATACTTAAAAGCGCTGCTATGGCAACTGTGTAAATAAGACTGCCTTCTCCTATTAGTTATTTGGGAAGGAAAGTAATCCTCTCCCGCTTGTTCAAGCATTTATTTCATCCCAAAATTACAGAGGAGGTTTTTTCCTCCCACATGCCAGAGGCCATTAGCCTCCAAACACTGGGCCACACAAGTGTGCATATTCCACACTGTGTACCAGCTCCAGTTTTAAAGGAGAGGGAGAAACGCTTTAGTGAGAAATTGCCTTTTAAGAGACCCACAATACACACACAGCGATGCAGCCGGCCTGGTAAACATTGCTTGCTGAAATAATTTTTGTGGTAATGTATGGCCTAGCCCTTGACAACATTGTGGACTTCAGCTCCCAGAATTCCTCAGCCAGCTATGCTGGCTGAGGAATTCTGGGAGCTGGAGTCCACAAGTCATAAAAGGGCCAAGTTTGAAGACCCCCGACATAATGTGAGGAAAATAATGCTAACTCAAAAAGAGCTAAAATGGTGTTTCTCAGCTTCGGCCATTTTAAGAGGTGTGGACTTCAACTCCCAGAATTCCTCAGTCAGTGTGCCTGGCTGAGGAATTCTGGGAGTTGGAGTCCACAAGTTATAAAATGGCCAAGTTTGAAGACTCCTGACATAATGTGTGGGGGAAATAATGCTAACTCAAAAAGAGCTAAAATGGTGTTTCTCAGCCTCGGCCATTTTAAGAGGTGTGGACTTCAACTCCCAGAATTCCTCAGTCAGTATGCCTGGCTGAGGAATTCTGGGAGTTGAAGTCCACAAGTCATAAAAGGGCCAAGTTTGAAGACCCCTGCTCTAGATTAACCCAGGCTGTTGTGAGTTGCAGCTCACAAGCATCCAATGAGTGCTGTGGGCTGGCTGATGTGAGTCTTAAAGTTGTCAAGGTTGCAGACTCCTGAGGACCTAGCCTGAATTTGTGTAGGCTTTTTTTAACCTGTGTATTTTGGGGGGGGGGGGGGAAACGTTTTCTATTTAATTAAATCCTTTGCTTAAAGCACAGGCTTCGAACGCGGTCTGTGTCAAATGTGTACTTTTCCCACCGAAGCTGTCTGGCTCAATTCACAACCTGGAACAGCAGGCTGGTCCTTGAGGAGAGGATGAAAAGATATTTAAGGGGCTGTTTTATTATTATTATTATTCCTTGCAAGAAGAAAGGATGAGCTGGCTGTCTCCATCAGCACCGAGAGCAGCAGAAGAAGCTGCACGCAGCTGGAAAATGCAACCGCATTTGATCTCCTATGCAGGGTTTCTAGATGTCCGGCTTAATAAGAATTTTTTGGGGGGGAAAAAAGGATATATAGTGATTTAACAAATCAAGTTTTAGAAATAAAAGTGAAAATATAATTGATTAGAAAAGATGTTATAGGCACATGTAATAAGGTAGATAAGTAGTATAGAATTTTTATAGTATATGAAATATGAAAATATTGGGATGATGTATTTAAATGAAAAATTTGGATATTTAGATGTTAAATACTGAGAAAATTATGACTGGTAAGAATTGTTTGAATATTAAGAACAGAACAGAACAGAAGATAGGATAGGATAGGACAGGACAGGACAGGACAGGATAGGGTAGAGTAGAGTAGGGTAGGATAGGATAGGATAGGAATGGCATAGAATACGGAACAGTGAATAAGATAGGATAGGACAGGACAGGACAGGAAATAGAGAATAGGATAGGATAGGATAGGATAGGATAGGATAGGATAGGATAGGATAGGATAGGATAGGATAGGATAGGATAGGATAGGATAGGACAGGACAGGAAATAGAGAATAGAATAGAGTAGAGTAGGGTAGAGTATGGTAGGGTAGGGTAGGACAGGACAGGAAATAGAGAATAGGATAGGATAGGATAGGACAGGACAGGATATAGAGAATAGAATAGAATAGGGGAGGGTAGGGGAGGATAGGACAGGACAGGAAATAGAGAATAGGATAGGATAGGACAGGAAATAGAGAATAGAATAGAATAGAGTAGAGTAGAGTAGAGTAGAGTAGAGTAGAGTAGAGTAGGGTAGGGTAGGGTAGGGTATGACAGGACAGGACAGGACAGGAAATAGAGAATAGGATAGAGTATATAGAGTAGAGTAGGGTAGGGTAGGGTAGGACAGGACAGGAAATAGAGGATAGGATAGGATAGGACAGGACAGGATATAGAGAATAGAATAGAATAGGGAAGGGTAGGGGAGGGTAGGACAGGACAGGAAATAGAGAATAGGATAGGATAGGACAGGAAATAGAGAATAGAATAGAGTAGAGTAGAGTAGAGTAGAGTAGGGTAGGGTAGGGTAGGGTATGACAGGACAGGACAGGAAATAGAGAATAGGATACAGTATATAGAGTAGAGTAGGGTAGGGTAGGGTAGGACAGGACAGGAAATAGAGGATAGGATAGGATAGGACAGGAAACAGAATAGAGTAGAGTAGAGTAGAGTAGAGTAGAGTAGGGTAGGGTAGGGTAGGGTATGACAGGACAGGACAGGAAATAGAGAATAGGATAGAGTATATAGAGTAGAGTAGGGTAGGGTAGGGTAGGACAGGACAGGAAATAGAGGATAGGATAGGATAGGACAGGAAACAGAATAGAGTAGAGTAGAGTAGAGTAGAGTAGAGTAGAGCAGAGCAGAGTATAGAGTAGGGTAGGGTAGGGTAGGGTAGGACAGGACAGGACAGGACAGAACAGGAAATATAGGATAGGATAGGATAGGATAGGATAGGATAGGATAGGATAGGACAGGACAGGACAGGACAGGACAGGACAGGACAGGACAGGACAGGACAGGACAGGATAAAAGAGGGGAGGGGAGGAGATAGAACAGATTACAGAACAATACATAGAACAGCACAGAATGGAGAAAAGAATAAAGAACAGAATGTAGAATAGGGAACAGAATAGATTACAAAACAGAACGGAATATAGGATAGGTTACAAAACAGAATAGAATTCTTTATTGGCCACGAGTGACCGGACACACAAGGAATTTGTCTCCAGCGCTGAAGCTCTCAGTCTACGTGCAAGAAACCAAGTGATATAATCATAATAACAAAGGGTAATAATCATAATAACAATGCCAAATAGAGAAGGTGGCGGAACAGATGAAAAGGATAATAGTAATACAGCCTCGCTACCTGAGTACTATACTTAGACGTAAATACATACATTGGGAGTGGGGGAAAAAAATCCTTCATAATTTTATCCCTTTGGCTACGTAGCGTTTCTTCCATCTTAAGGCCCTTTTTCAAAGTAGGAGGCGGCCTTTTGATCAGCCCCCTCACCCTGCAGGGTTTTCCCCCCCCACACACACACAAAGTCAATTTATGGCAGGCTTACCGTGCAGGCAGCCCAGCTGAATTATCTTGACTTACTGACATTTTAATAAATCTCAAACATACGCAAAATTGGGTATTTTGACTCCCATTTCTCCCACACACACACTCTTTCCCTCCTCTAACAGAAAAAAAACCCCCACAAACTTCTTCTTATACGAGGTTTTATCAGACAAGGCTGTTGAGTCAGTGAGTTCTGTTCCATTTTATACAACCTTTTTTTTTTTTTTGCCACGGTCGTTAAGCAAAACGCTGCACTTCTTAAGCAGATTGCGAGCTCGTTAAGCGAATCTGGCTTCCCCCCCCCCCCCACACTGACTTTGCTTGTTGGAAGATTACTTTCCAGCAACCGTCATAAATATGAACCAGCGGCCAGGTGCTCGAATTCTGACTGCGTGACCACATGGATGCTTCAACGGTCGTTAATAGAGGGACAGAATCAAGATCGCGTGAAGTGTTAATACCACTTTACAAGGTCTTGGTAAGGCCACGCTTGGAATACGGCATCCAGTTTTGGTCACCATGATGTAAAAAAGATGTTGAGACTCTAGAAAGAGTACAGAGAAGAGCCACAAAGACGATCAGGGGATTGGAGGCTAAAACATACAAAGAACAGCTGCTGGAATTGAGTATGTCTAGTTTAATGAAGAGAAGGACGAGGGGGGACATGATAGCAGTCTTCCAGTATCTCAGGGGCTGCCCCAAAGAAGAGGGAGTCAAGCTATTCTCCAAAGCTCCTGAAGGCAGGACAAGAAGCAACGGATGGAAACTAATCAAGGAGAGAAGCAACCCGAAACTAAGGAGAAATTTCCTGACAGTTAGAACAATTAACCAGTGGAACAACCTGCCTCCAGAAGTGCTGAATGCTCCAACACTGAAAGTTTTTAAGAAGAGACTGGACAGCCATTTGTCCAAAATGGTATAGGGTTTCCTGCCTGAGCATGGGGTTGGACTAGATGACCTCCAAGGTCCCTTCCAACTTTATTATTATTATTATTATTATTATTATTATTATAAAAAACAGGCATCGGTCACTTTTTTGCGACTTTTGAACGGCCACTTTCAAAGGCCTCTAAGTGAATGGTTGCCTTCTTCACGACTGCGCTGATTCGCAAAACAATTGTGGCAAAAAAAAAAAGGTCTTAAAATGGGGCGAAGCTGACTTAACAACTGTCTCGCTTAGCAACATAAATTTAAGGCTCAATTGTGGTCGTAAAGTCGAGGACTACCTGTACAGGAGACCAACAAAAGCATTCCTGCTTTTTGCTTTAGAAAGTAATGGGGCCCTGAGTGCCATCAATGGGGTCTCCCCCCCCATTGATAAACAAATCTCGCTTAAAAGGAAGCAGCTGAGAATTATTTCCCAAAACATTTGTCGATTTTAACATCCCTCATTCCTTAATTAAACCTGCAGTTTCTGCCAACGAAGGCAGGATCCTCAAAAGGTACCCTACCTTGCTGATCATTTGCTGCTATTAACATCACGAGCCAAAAAGAAAAGTTTGAAATAATAATAATAATAATAATAATAATAATAATAATAATAATAATAATAATAATAATAATAATAATCCAGTCTGAACATCTGGCTGACTGTGCGATGATCGATAATAATAATAATAATAATAATAATTGCAAAAGGCGGCCTTATTAGGAACTGCTTCCATCCTGCGACGATATCTGTAATACCATCAAACATCCATATCTGCCTATCCCAGGTCCTGGGTAAGGACTCGATAGGTAGACAAAATGCCAAATCCAGTCTGAACATCTGGCTGACTGTGCGATGATCCATAATAATAATAGGAGGAGGAGGAGGAGGGGTGGAAGAAGAAGAAGAAGAAGAAGAAGAAGAAGAAGAAGAAGAAGAAGAAGAAGAAGAAGAAGAAGAAGAAGAAGAAGAAGAAGAAGAAGAAGAAGAAGAAGAAGAAGAAGAAGAAGAAGAAGAAGAAGAAGAGGAAGAAGAAGTAGTAGTAGTAGTAGTAGTAGTAGTAGTAGTAGTAGTAGTAGTAGTAGTAGTAGTTGGAAAGGATTTTGGAGGTTTTCTAGTCCAACCCCCTGCTCAGGCAGGAAACCCTACACCATTTCGGACAAATGGCTGTCCAGTCTCTTCTTAAAAACTTCCAGTGTTGGAGCATTCACCGCTTCTGGAGGCAGGTGGTTCCACTGGTTAATTGTTCTCACTGTCAGGAAATTTCTCCTTAGTTCTAGGATGCTTCTCTCCTTGATTGATTTTCATCCGTTGCTTCTTGTCCTGTCTTCAGGTGCTTTGGAAAAGAGCTTGACCCCCTTTTTTTGTGTGGAAGCCCCTGAGATATTGGAACGCTGCTCTCATGTCCCCCCTCGTCCTTCTCTTCATTAAACCAGACACACCCAATTCCAGCAACCGTTCCTCATATGTTTTAGCCTCCAGTCCCCTGATCATCTCTGTTGCTCTTCTCTGCCCTCTTTCCAGAGTCTCAACCTCTTTTTTACATCTCTTCTTAAAAACCTCCAGTGTTGGAGCACCCACAAATTCTGGAGGCAAGCAGTTCCACTGATTAATTGTCCTCACTCTCAGGCAATTTCTTCTTAGTTCCAGGTTGCTTCTCTCCTTGACTAGTTTCCATCCATTGCTTCTTGAATTGAAAAACACTGTTCTAGTGTCCATACATCTTCAGGTTGTCAAAGCTGAGAAACACTGGGATAATCCAACACAAGGGTCAACTTTAAAACTAGTCCCACTGAACCCACCTCTCTGCTGAACCTCTCTGCTGTCCCAAACTTCCAATCTCACCCTCACTGGAAAAAAACATCAGCTTGAAAATACAGTATGCCGTGCCTACACTGGACCACTGGCCCAGTGAGAGAATCTATGGTCGTCATGGCGACCATCAGAGTCCATGTTCATCCCTTGGAACAGAGGATGTTGGAGACAGTCAACCCGGGATTTTGCAAGTCAGAAACCCCTTTCATCAATTGAAAGGGGCATCCTATATGCCAGTTGCACCCAAACTTTGATCACGTGACCGTGGGGAGGCTGCAAGAGTCATAAATGGGAAACAAGGTCATAAGTCACAGTTTTCAGTGTGTTGTTAACGTTATACGGTCACTAAATCTAAGTCAAGGACTACCTGTAACCGTTATTCAACCACGAAACTCCTTTCCTCCCTTAACAATCTCGCAAGATCTTCTAGGAAAATGTCAATTTTTTAAAATAAAATCTTAGTGATATCAAAAAAAACTTGGGGAGCCTCTTAAGCATCTACTGGGATTACGTCTCTCTGGACCACCCCAAATTTCAACAAGGAAGGTCCAGGTCTGAGCAAGTTTTGTCCCTTGTTAAGAGGAAACTGTAGGAAGAGAGCTGTGTTGCTCTAGAGTTGCTAACTCTAGAGTAGACAACACAGCTCACTAGAGCAGTGTTTCTCAACCTTGAGCACTTTCAGATGTCTGCACTTCAACTCCCAGAATTCCCCTGGGGAATTCTGGGAGTTGAAGTCCAGACATCTGAAAGTGGCCCAAGTTGAGAAACACTGCTCTAGATCAGGGGACTGCAAACCTGGCCCTTTTATGACTCGTGGACTTCAACTCCCAGAATTCCTCAGCCAGGCAAAAGTGGTCAAAAGAGTCAAGATGGCGGCTGCAATGGCATCACCCAATTGCATCACCCAAGGTTTTGATCGGACTGTTGCAGCCGCCATCTTGTCCCTTTCCACTGTCCCTTGCAGACAAGCAGCAAAATAATGGAATTATATCAATTAAAAGGACAACTGACCATTGGGGCAATTGATTGTTAATCTGGGAAAGGACTTTGTTATACCTCAGATCAGGGGTCTTCAAACTTGGCCCTTTGATGACTTGCGGACTTCAACTCCCAGAATTCCTCAGCCAGGCACACTGGCTGAGGAATTCTGGGAGTTGAAGTCCGCAAGTCATCAAAGGGCCAAATTTGAAGACCCCTGCTCTAGATTAACTCAGACTGTTGTGAGTTGCAGCTCACAAGCATCCAACGAGTGTTATGGGCTGGCTGATGTGACGTTCATCAGTCAAGCCACCCACTGAATCGGATGAAGTGAGCTGCCACCCATGAGGGCTGAGGCCTTCAAATAAAATTCTCAAGCCTTTAAAGGTGCTACTAGACTCTTTCCGTTGACAGGAGATGTAACCCTGGCTGAGGAATTCTGGGAGTTGAAGTCCCCAAGTCATGAAGGGGCCACAGTTCCCTCATGCTGGCTGAGGAATTCTGGGAGTTGAAGTCCACAAGTCATGAAGGGGCCACAGTTCCCTCATGCTGGCTGAGGAATTCTGGGAGTTGAAGTCCACAAGTCATGAAGGGGCCACAGTTCCCTCATGCTGGCTGAGGAATTCTGGGAGTTGAAGTCCGCGAGTCATAAAAGAGTCATAGTTTCCCCATGTTGGCTGAGGAATTGTGGGAGTTGAAGTCCACGAGTCATGAAGGGGCCACAGTTCCCTCATGCTGGCTGAGGAATTCTGGGAGTTGAAGTCCGCAAGTCATGAAGGGGCCATAATTCCCCCATGCCTGATTGTGACATTCAGCTTAGGATTGCTTAAATTCAGCTAGGTCCAGTCCGCCACATTGAAATCTGTTGGAGGTATAGGAGAGATACTGGATCCCGGACCCTGTTCCAAGGCGGGACTCCTCTTGAATCTGTGGGGACTGAATGGGCAATGAAACAGTTGGTTTTAGCCCAATTATATTAGGCTAAATATATATTAGAATTATATTAGGTCTGCCCGGTATAATTAAGGCACTTCTGGATCTCCTATTTTCTTTGCCAAATGACAGCCTGACTCACTTCCTGAAGCAACTCGTTTTACAAAGATAGGCTAAAACCAATGGCATGTAAAGTAAAGGGTAGGGTAGCTTAATTAGAAGGGCTTAGAAAGAATCAAATCAAATGTCGTCAAAAATAGCCTGCCATTTGGGAAGGGAGAAGGCAGAAAGGAGGAAGGGAGAAGAGAGCGGAGGAAGGAGAGAGGAAAAAGCAGGGAGGAGAAGAGGGAGAGGAGGAAAGAGAAAGGACAATGAAGAAAAGAGAAGAGAGAAAGGAGAAGGGAGAGAGGAGGAAAGAGAACGGACAAAGGAGAAAAAAAGGGAGAAAGGAAGAAGGAGAGAGAAGAAAAGAGGAAGGAGAAGGGAGATAGGAGGAAGGTGAAAGGAGAAGCAGGAAGACAGAAGGAAGGAAGGTTGATGATGGAGAGAGAGGGATGGATGGATATAGATACTGATGAATGGATAGATAGATAGATAGATAGATAGATAGATAGATAGATAGATAGATAGATAGATAGATAGATATAAGGAAGGAAGGAAGGAAGGAAGGAAGGAAGGAAGGAAGGAAGGAAGGAAGGAAGGAAGGAAGGAAGGAAGGAAGGAAGGAAGATGGAGAGAGGGATGGATGGATATCGATACTGATGAATGAATGGATGGATAGATAGATAGATAAGATAGATAGATAGATAGATAGATAGATAGATAGATAGATAGATAGATAGATAGATAGATAAGGAAGGAAGGAAGGAAGGAAGGAAGGAAGGAAGGAAGGAAGGAAGGTTGATGATGGAGAGAGGGATGGATGGATGGATATAGATACTGATGAATGGATAGGTAGGTAGGTAGGTAGGTAGATAGATAGATAGATAGATAGATAGATAGATAGATAGATAGATAGATAGATAGATAGATAAGATAAGGAAGGAAGGAAGGAAGGTAGGTAGGTAGGTAGGAAGGTTGATGATGGAGAGGATGGATGGATGGATATAGATACTGATGAATGGATAGATAGATAGATAGATAGATAGATAGATAGATAGATAGATAGATAGGGAAGGAAGGAAGGAAGGAAGGAAGGAAGGAAGGAAGGAAGGAAGGAAGGAAGGAAGGAAGGAAGGTTAACGATCACCCCATCTAATATTAGGAATTATGGGCACAATACACAAGGAATTATTTACATTAATAGCAACTGCTCCTGGTCACATTCCCAGGCAGGCAATGCTGTTTTGTATATCAAAGAGCTTCTATGAACCATTTCAAACGCAGGACAAGATCTAGCTTAGGTTACTTCTGCGCTAAGAGTCAAATAAAGAGTATTTTCCCAAGAGAAAAGAATAGATGTAGCCTCTGGGTTCATCTACTGAATTCTTGCTGCTCTCCGAGCTGGGTCGTTTTCTTGCAGACTTTTCATTACCCGACTAGGTAACATCATCAGTGCTAGAAGGGAGTTGGTTTTGCTCTCTTTGTTTATATACCGTACAGTAATTTGTACAGCGGCAAAGTCAGGAGGATTACAGTTTCCCCCTTAAGGTGTTGTTTCCTGCTTGTTTATCTGGTGCTGATCTCTGCTTATCCGAGTATTGTTTATTAAATTTATTTATTAAATTTATTTCCAGCTGCTCTGGGGATGCATTCTAGGCGGTTTGCTCCCTTCCTAAGCTTCTAATGGTTATCTTTTACATAATCTGCAAATAGGGATTATTGCGATGCATCTATTGGTGCCTGATTTTTATTTTTATTTTTTTTGCCGTCAAAGCAACGCCTTTTAAATTTTACTGCACAATTTGAAAGCGTGAACAATCCGAGAAGACAACTAAATCAGGCTGGAAGGAATGAATAGCTAGTCTTTTATTCACAGACAAACAACGCGAAAGTGACTATAGTGACACACATTAATAATTCCATGGAGATTCTTATATAAGGAACCCTGTTACTTCAATGGCATGCCACCCCTGTTCATTTCGTTTTTCACATTTCCTAGCTGCCCATTTCAGAAATAACAGAATAACAGAGTGAATGGAAGAATGGAATGGAATAGAATGGGGAATAGAATAGAATAGCGAATAGAACAGAACAGAACAGAACAGAATAGAATAGGGACTAGAACATAATAGAATAGAATAGAATAGAATAGAATAGAATAGAATAGGGAATAAAACAGAACAGAACAGAATAGAATAGAGAATAGAACAGAATAGAATAGGGAATAGAATAGAATAGAATAGAATAGAATAGAATAGAATAGAATAGAATAGAATAGAAATACAGAATAGAATAGAATAGAAATACAAAATAGAATAGAAATACAGTATAAAATAGAACTGAATAGAATAGAAATACAGAATAGAGTAGAATTGAATAGAATAGAAATACAGAATAGAATAGAAATACAGAATAAAATAGAACTGAATAGAATAGAAATACAGAATAGAATAGAATTGAATAGAATAGAAATATAGAATAGAATAGAAATACAGGATAGAATAGAAATACAGAACAGAATAGAAATACAGAATAAAATAGAACTGAATAGAATAGAAATACAGAATAGAATAGAATTGAATAGAATAGAAATATAGAATAGAATAGAAATACAGACTAGACTAGACTAGAATACAAATACAGAATAGAATAGAAATACAGAATAGAATAGAAATACAGAATAGAATAGAAATACAGAATAAAATAGAACTGAATAGAATAGAAATACAGAATAGAATAGAACTGAATAGAAATACAGAATAGAATAGAATAGAATTGAATAGAATAGAAATACAGACTAGAATAGAATAGAAATACAGATGAGACTAGACCAGACTAGACCAGACCAGACCAGACCAGACCAGACCAGACTAGACTAGACTAGACTAGACTAGAATAGAATAGAATAGAATAGAATAGAACAGAATATTCCATTCCATTCCATTCTTCTATGTCTGAGCCCAGAACAGATGCTAGTCCCCAAGACCAACTTCCTTGGCTTCTGCTTGTCAACCAGAAGCAAAGAGTTTTCATTTCATGCCCGCTCAGCTGTGATTAAAAAGAGGGGGGGGGATTGCAAAATTCACAGAAAAGTATTGCCACACTTTTTAACCAGGGCATCAGCCTTCAATGACCCCGCTTATTCTTGGCAAGGGAACCATTCAGAATAACAGAATTGGGTGGGACCATAGTCCAACCCCCCCCCCCAGCACGCAAGCAGAAAAACCTTACACCATTTCAAACGAAGGGTTGTCTAATCTTTTAGCTTTCGCTTTACAGCGATCGTAATCTTCACCATCCCAATCAGGGAGAAAAAGGTTCAAGATGCTCTAATTGGCAAATTCTTCACCCAGAAACTAATGATTTCCGGTTACATTCACCTTCTGGATATAATTCAGATTTTTGCTGGAAACGGGGAAGAAGTAAACCGAGCGCTAAAATGCTGATGTGACAAGGCCAAAGACAAAAACCCAAAGGATAATTCAACTGATTGCTGTGAGCATGTTGATCCAGAAATAGACTGTCAAGGCTTTGCTCCTGTAAAGAACGCGGATAAAAATATCAGCAAGTGGAGAGAATAATGAGAAGCGTCATATCGGCGCTGAGGAAGGAGCTCATTAAAATCAAATGCTACAAACGTAATAAGAATGTAGACATTAGACACCCTATATACGTGTATACAAATGGGGTGGGAGCAGATTATTATCAGGGGAGATCCGGATGGAGCAGAAACTTGTTTAAACCACAGTTTATGGCCACCCTTGGAATGCAGCATCCAGTTTTGGTCACCACGATGTAAAAAGGATGTTGAGACTCTAGAAAGAGTGCAGACAAGAACAAAAAAGATGATCAGGGGGCTGGAGGCTAAAACATACAAGGAACGGTTGCTGGAATTGGGCATGTCCAGTCTAATGAAGAGAAGGACGAGGGGGGACAGGATAGCAGCATTCCAGTATCTCAGGGGCTGCCCCAAAGAAGAGGCAGTCAAGCTATTCTCCAAAGCGCCTGAAGGCAGGACGAGAAGCAACGGATGGAATCTCATCAAGGAGAGAAGCAACCTAGAACTAAGGAGAAACTTCCTGACAGTGGGAACAATTAACCAGTGGAACCACCTGCCTCCAGAAGCGGTGAATGCTCCAACACTGGAAGTTTTTAAGAAAAGACTGGACAGCCATTTGTTCGAAATGGTGTAGGGTTTCCTACCTGAGCAGGGGGTTGGACTCGATGACCTCCAAGGTCCCTTCCAACTTTATTATTATTATTGTTGTTGTTGTTGTTGTTATTGTTAGCTATTAGGTGAATCACTGCAGTTGTTAAGTGTGTCACACGGTTGTTAAATGAATCTGGCTTCCCCACTGATTTTGCTTGTCAGAAGGTCGTAAAAGGGGATCGCATGACACCCCCCTCAGGACACTGCACACTGTGTGTGTGTGTGTGTGTGTATCCCGGTTGCAGCATTCATTGCAAAGGGCACTTTGATTCAAGGGGTCAGACTCTCCCTAGATCAGGGGTCTTCAAACTTGGCCCTTTTAAGACTTGTGGACTTCAACTCTCAGAATTCCTCAGCCAGGCATGCTGGCTGAGGAATGCTGGGAGTTGAAGTCCACAAGTCGTAAAAGGGCCAAGTTTGAAGACCCCTGCTCTATATGTTCGGCTCTCTCCTGAAACGTTCAATTTATTTTCATGTGTTATTTCCCTTACCTGCTGCTGTGACCGCCTTGAACTACGAGCCTTCAATTTCCTTTTCCTACTTCCAAATTCAAGCCTCTTTGTTTTATCGTAGACATATTCTATATAATCCAATCTCTATTAAACAACCTTTTGCCCAGTCCTACATGTCTCAATAATCTGCTCAAACGCAAAACAAAAAAAGAAAAACAAAACCCAAATCAGACAACAAGCACATAGAGATAAACCACATTTACATACCATTTCAAAAGCGATCAGCGAAAAGCGAAAAGACCAAAACAGCTCTTTGCCAGCAACCGACACCAAGATAACTCAAGATTCCAACCAAGCAATACACAACACCCCGATGAAGGAACTACTAACTCAGACAAACAACCCAGCAGTAAACAACAGCCTAATCAAGATATCACAAAGAACAGTCCCACCATCATTGAACAGGGCAAGCTACTGTATATAAGGAGATGACAAATTCTACTCCTTTCTAGAGCTGATGATGTTACCTAGTTGGGTAATGAAACATCTGCAAAAAAACAACCAACCCAGAGAGTATCACAGATCCTGTTGTTGTTGTGGACAACAACTCCCAGAATTCCTGAGCCAGCATGGGGGAACTATGGCCCCTTCATGACTCTGGGACTTCAACTCCCAGAATTCCTCAGCCAGCATGGGGGAACTATGGCCCCTTCATGACTTGTGGACTTCAACTCCCAGAATTCCTCAGCCAGCATGGCTCAGCTTGGAAACCTCTCCCTTTCCCCTCAGCATGGCTGGCTCAGGAATTCTGGGAGTTGGTCCATGAGTCATAAAAGAGCCATAGTCGCCTGGGCTAGTCTAAAGAAAAGAGGAAATGGGAGACATGATAGCAGTATTCCAGTATTTGAGGGGCTGCCACAAAGAAGAGGAGGGGGTCAAGCTATTCTCCAAAGCACCAGAGGGAAGGACAAGAAACAATGGCTGGAAACTGATCAAAGAGAGAAGCAACCTGGAATTAAAGAGAAAGTTTCTAACAGTGAGGACAATCAACAAATGGAACCACTTTCCACCAGAAATCGTGGGCGCTCCATCACTGGAGGTTTTTAAGAAGAGACTGGACAGTCACCTGTCTGAGATGGTATAGGTCCTCCTGCTTGAGTAGGGGGCTGGACTAGAAGACCTCCAGGGTCCCTTCCACCTCTGCTGTATTGTATGGTATGGCATGGTATGGTATTTCTATTCTATTCTATTCTATTCTATTCTATTCTATTCTATTCTATTCTATTCTATTCTATTTCTATTTCTATTTCTATTCCATTCCATTCCTTCTATTCCATTCCATTCTATTCTATTCTAATATGGAAGCTTGAACTCTGCTATCCTATAACATCCATAAGAGAATTTAAGAAACTAGTACTATACTTTTATTAAATAAAAGAATTGTATTTAGTGCATGATGACTCAAAAGTTTCTTTTTTAATCATAGAATAGAATAGAATAGAACAAAACAAAACAGAATAGAAAATATGGAATGAAATGGAATAGAACAGAATATTCTATTCTCCAATATCTATTCTATTCTATTCTATTCTATTCTATTCTATTCTATTCTATTCTATTCTATTCTATTCTATTCTATTCTATTCTATTCTATTCTTTTATTTCTATTCTATTCTGTTCTATTCCATTCCATTCCATATTTTCTATTCTATTCTATTCCATTCCATTCCATATTTTCTAGAATAAATATTGGAGAATAGAATGGAATATAGAATAGAATAAATATTGGAGAATAGAATAGAATAAATATTGGAGAATAGAACAGAATAAATATTGGAGAGTAGAGTAGAGTAGAACAGAATAGGAATAGAATAGAACAGAATATAGAATAGAATATAGAATAGAATAGAAATTTTATAGAATAGAATAGAAATAGAACAGAATAGAATAGAATAGAATAGAATAGAATAGAATAAACAGAGTTGGAAGGGACCTTGTAGGTCATCTAGTCCAACCCTCTGTCCAAGCAGAATTGGAATATCAATAAAAATGTAATCTGGGCCATGGGGGGAGGGGTGGCAAAATGGGGCGTCCTCAGCTTGTAACCTTGACTGGGGCCAGAATTTCCATTGCTAAGCAGTCCTTAACTGAACCGTGCCTGATTTTACAACCTTTTTGCCCCAGCCGTTAAGCAAACCCAGCTTCACCCACCAACTCTGTCAGAAGCCCCTGGGAAGGTCGCAAAGGGCGACCCCACGACCCAGGACAGGGCAGCGGTCATAAAGACATGCCCTTTGCCCAGCACCCAAATTCTCATCACATGACCAGGGGAAGGCTGCAACGGTCTTGAGTGCGAGGGCCAGCTGTAAGTGCTTTTTTTCCAGTGCTGTTGTAACTTTGAACCATGGTTAAACAAAAAGGTCACAAGCTAAGGATTGCCTGTATTAGCTCCAAAGTTGTGTAATTGATAAAAACTACTTGTCTGGAAATAGTTTTGACAATGGTCCTAAATGCCTTCGTAATTAAAATAGCAATCTGAGCATCCTGATAATAAGGAAGGGATAGAATCCCCAAGCCTCTTTGTACAATGGGCCAAAGTGCCACCTATCCATCTATCCCCCCCCTCTCTATCATAAACCTACCTACTTACCTATCTACCTGCCTGCCTATCTTATCTATCTATCCATGCATCCCTTTCTCCATCAACCTTCCTTCCTCCCCTTCCTTCCCTATCATCTATCTATCCATTCATCAGTATCTATATCTATCCATCCATCTCTCTCCATCAACCTTCCTTCCTTATCTTCCTTCCTTATCAGTATCTATATCCATCCATCTCTCCATCATCAACCTTCCTTCCTTCCCTATCATCTATCTATCCATTCATCAGTATCTATATCTATCTTCATCCATCCATATATCTATCCATCCATCCCTCTCTCCATCATCAACCTTCCTTCCTTCCTTTCTTATCTATCTACCTATCCATTCATCCATCAGTATCTATATCCATCCATCCATCCCTCTCTATCATCAACCTACCTATCTACCTGCTTGCCTATCTTATCAATCCATCCATCCAACTATCTATCCATCCATCCCTCTCTCCATCAATCAACCTTCCTTCCTTCCTTCCTTCCTTCCTTATCATCTATCTCAGTGGTTCTCAACCTTTTTAATGCCACGATCCCCAACCGGTCGTAAGTCGAGGACTACTCAACGGGTGCAGTACCATTTACAGAATGGGACTTTTGGCGGGCTCAGCAGTGCAGAGACAGCCTGGACAATTCCTATTGGCTTTTGAAAGCCAATAGAATTTAGACTCTATTCAAGAGAGTCTATTCTATTCGCTTTCAAAAGCCAATAGAATAAAAGGGAATAGCACAGCTAAGGAAAAAGGGGGAAAAAATGGCGGACTGCATTGTTTGGTGACCCCCGTGTAATGGTCGTTCGACCCCAAATGGGGTCCCGACCCACAGGTTGAGAACCGCTGATCTATCTATTCATTCATCAGTATCTATATCTATCCACCCATCCATCCATATATCTATCCATCCATCCATCCCTCTCTATCATCAACCTACCTACCTGCTTGCCTGCCTATCTTATCAATCCATCCATCCATATATCTATCCATCCATCCTCTCCATCATCAACCTTCCTTCCTTCTCATCTATCTATCCATTCATCAGTATCTATATCTATCCATCCATCCATCGTTCTCTCAATCAACCAACCTTCCTTCCTTCTCCCCTCCCTCCCTCCCTCCTTTCCTATCTTCCTTCCTTATCCATCCATTCAGTATCTATATCCATCCATCCGTCCATTTATCACCCATGCCGCCCCAAGGCAAATCTGGGCAGCTCCCAACATTAAAAGCGCTAAAACAAAAAAAAATATATTAATTAAACGGAAAGGACGCTTTTTAGTGGCAGAATGGTTTCAACGGGGGGGGGGGGAAGGACTGGGCCCCGTCTCTAATCCCACTCCCCTCTGCTTCTATCCAGACCCTCCTTTAATCATCAGCAACTTCCCAATTCCACCAGACCCCCTGCAGTGGAGACAATCTCAAAAAACAGCAAGATGTTTCCCTTATCAAAGCTACCTTGAAACCGGTCCAGCCTTTTTTTTTTTTTTCCCCCTCCATCAGAATTTCCAGGGGGGAAGAATTCGCAGCGCCCACCTCCGAAGATCATATTCCGCTTACGGGCACAAAATGGATAATACCAATTTCCTTTCTTCCTTGCCTTTGTCTGAAGGGAGAGAAAGGAAGGGGGGGGGAACCTCAAAAAAAAAAAAACCTGCTCTCTCCCCCCCCCCCCTTTGACACTTTTGAGCACCGGCTGAATTCCTTCTGGGCGAAATTCAATCAACAGGATATACGAGCTTTAACCTGAATGCTTATCGCCAAACCGGCACGGAGGGCAGAGCGAACAGCTAATAGAAAAAAATGGGGGGAAGGGGGGGGGGGAGAGAGAAAAAACACACCTTTTGCCAATGAATTGAGCCTTTCACGACGCCTCTGTTTGCTCAGAAGAATAGAATGCAGGGCCAGATTGACTCCGCACATTAATCCACGTGACAATAATAAGCTTAATTACCCTCTATTATTGCAATCCCAATAAATGAACTCTTAAAGCAGTCATTTTTAAAGGGGTGTGTGTGTGTGTGTGTGTTTGCGGGAAGGATGTCTTTCCCTGCACCGTCCTCTCTGCTCTTGATAGAAAAATTAATGCATTTATTGGGTGCCCATTGGATCTGCTCTCCGACTGCGGGGTGCTCGTGGTGGTGGCATCCTCAATCGCCGCCAGTCATTTTAAAAACCTTGCGTTCCAGCAAATGGAGGGAGCCCCATTAGGGTGGTCCGCAACCACAATCCAGACACTTATTCACCACCACCCCCAAAATTGCACAGCCCCAAATGAGTTTCTCGCCCAATTCAACAAGCACTGCATTGAAATCTTCAGAACGCGCCCTGATTTTTGTATTCATGTACGCGTTGATTTATTTAGCGTACGGCATATCATACAGGGACTTGCAATGTATATTAACATTTCACCTAGATTTAAAAAAAAAACCCACACAATAAAATATGAAGGATAAAAGGACCTGTATTCCTCAGAGACCGGTGTGTAGGCTATCTAACCCTTGAAGCACAGCATCATTTGTATGAAAAAAATAATAATCAGATACTGAATCAGTATAGGGCCCTCAGCTTACAACCTGTCTATCCACATTTTCCGCCAGCCATATAACGTCCAATTTGGCTTACCTATTGCGCAAAAATAGAATAGAATAGAACAGAATAGAATAAGAATGCAGAATAGAATAAAAATAGAAATAGAATACATGGAATGGAACAGAATAGAAATACAGAATAGAACAGCACAGCACAGACTAGAATAAAAATACAGAACAGAACAGAATAGAATAGACAGATTGTAGAATGGAATGGAATAGAATAGAATAGAATAAGAATAAGAATGCAGAATAGAATAAAAATAGAAATAGAATACATGGAATGGAACAGAACAGAATAGAAATACAGAATAGAACAGCACAGCACAGACTAGAATAAAAATACAGAACAAAACAGAATAGAATAGACAGATTGTAGAATGGAATGGAATGGAATGGAATGGAATGGAATGGAATGGAATGGAATGGAATAGAATAGAATAGAATAGAATAGAATAGGAATGCAGAATAGAATAGAAATAGAATATATGGAATGGAACAGAACAGAATAGAAATACAGAATAGAACAGCACAGCACAGACTAGAATAAAAATACAGAACAGAATAGAATAGACAGATTAGAATAGAATAGAATAGAATAGAATAGAATAGAATAGAATAGAATAGAATAGAGTTGGAAGGGACCTTGGAGGTCTTCTAGTCCAACCCCCTGCTCAGTCAGGGAACCCTATATACCATTTCAGACAAATAAACTGTGCAGCAAAACCGAAGCGTCATTCTCAATTTCTTTAAAGCTAATCCTTTGTTTTTGTATGTATTGTGCATAGTATATTTTTCACAGAATATTTTCAGAAGACTTGTTATGAATAGCACCTTTTACATAAAAATTAACCTATCTAAATTCTTTCCTTTACAAAATCTCAGTTTAAAAAGTATTTCTGCAACTATGACCCTCAAGCAATCCTCACTGAAGGGATGCTGCAGTATATTTCGGCCATTGCAAATTCCACAAGGCAGGGGTTTTGTTTTTTTTTTTGGGGTGGGGGTGTAAATTTCACCCACCAGGCCCTAAGGGGCAAAGGGCAAGTTTGCACCCACCATCTGACTCCCTCCACAGCTCTTGCCAGATGGGGGTCCGTGCCCCCGTGATGGGTGTCTAATACCCACAGGCCCCAAACTATGTACATATTTGTGCATGACTTCCGAGTGGGTAGCGATAAAGTTCCCCCAGTATATTCTGAATTCAAATGCATGATTTCCTCTGTGAATTGAGCTAGCTTAGCATCCCTTTTACCCCTCCCATAATATATTTCTGCCACCGTCCCCCCGTTGGTGCCCCTTTTGCAAACCCTCTCCTGATCCACCATATCAAAGGTCTGAATCAAACGGGGTTACCCCTGCCTGCCCCCCCCCAAAACACTCTCTTTGAAGAAGGATGCTGCACATCTAAGCATGCCATCTGCTGTTGTGGCTATTTTTTTACATGCTCACGGGTCTGATTTTAGCAGCCAGGCATAGAACTTAGATTAACAACAGGGTCTTTTCAAATGCTGGGTAAGTCGAGGTTTGCTCCTGTACTCCCCCCCCCACCAGCTTCCACGCCCCCCCCCCACAGAGGCTCAGAGCCAACAACGCCTTGCAAAGGCATCCAAAACCGTGCACTGATTTTTGCAAAATCGGTCCTGGCTCCCGGCATGCTCCCTTCACACAACCTCTTTCTTGCCAGCGATCCGGGTCCACCAGAAACACATACCCCCCCTTCTCAAATGCGTGGGGCTACCCACAGGCGAAGGCCGGGGGAGGGGGGGAAGGCTGGCCTTTTGCAAAAGAGGTGATTGCACATCACGCGCATCAATGCCCAGCTGCATTCAATGCCACACTCGCACCACAGGTAGAGCTTCGGCTTAACCTGTGTGTGTGTGTGTGTGTGTGTGTGTGTGTGTGTGTGTGTGTGTGTGTGTGTGTGTGTGTGTGTGTGTGTGTGTGTGTGTGTGTGTGTATCATGCACAACTCAGCAGCGCGCATGTGCATGCGTGTACTTCTGCTTGTCTCTCACATGCACCTCTGGGGCAGTTGCCGCGTGCATGTGCATGTGTGTGTGTGCGTACGTGCATGTGTGGGTTGCAGCTTTTCCGACGCCAGCCCCTTTCCTGCTTGCTGCAAAAAAGCGTCGCGGGGGTCGAGGCACCTTTGCACGGGCAGCGGCTTGCCAAGCCTTCCGACGTGGGGCTGCTCACCCACCCCCACCCCCCACCCGTGCATTGCACACAAACACACACAAACACACACACACACACACACACCGCGAGGCAAATCAAAAGGCGGCGCCCCCTCAAGATCAAGCGCCACCCTGGAGGCTGCAATCCCCGTCGGTTCCCAAGAAGGGGGCCCAACCCGGGTCGGCTGTCCCTTCCCCGTTCACACGAGCAAGCGCTGACCCGCGTGTCTCCGCGCCAGCCGCCCCCAAATTTGGGACCCCACCCATGAAAAGAGGGGGGGGTCGATCCCCCTCTTGCCCCCCCTCTCCCTCCCCCTTCCCCCCTCGGCGCCCCCCCTCCCCCACCTGCGGGGCTGGGCGCCGTCTCGGTCTCCGTCCGGCCGCCCGGTCCTCGGCTCCAGCCTCCCCTCGGGAGCGGCGCGGGGGCGGCGGGGCGAGCGAGCAGGCCGCTGCGGTGCGAAGGGGAGAAGCGCCGCCGCCCGACTGAAGGGAAGACCCGGACCTCCAGCAGCTGCTTCTGCTGCTGCCGCCGCTGGGCGAACCGTTACCGAGACGAACTACAGCTCCCGGCAGGCCGCGCGCGGCCGGAATGAGCCGACGCCAGCGACCAGCCGGCCGCGAGGCATGCCGGGGATGGTAGGCAGCCGGCTGTCTCGTCCTCCTACTTCCTGCTTGGTGGGCAGGAAGCCCGCGCGGGGCATGTTGGGAGTTGTAGTGGGACTGGGTCTCCGAGCGGCTCGGCGGTCAGCGGCTGGATCGGAGTTTGAGATCGGGAGAGTTTGAATAGAATAGAGCTGGAAAGGGACCTGGGAGGTCGTCTAGTCCAGCCGCCTGCTTAAGCAGGAGACCTAATAGCATTTCAGATTACTTTGGCCAGCGTTCTCCACGGGTTTGCGGCTCCGCGTGTTGTGGAAATGCAGCCGACCCCCAAAGTGGGTTTTTAGATAAGCGGGTTCCGTGTCACGTGTGAATGCGGTCCCACTCTCCAAATGGCCACATTTGAACCCGTCTTGTGCGGATTTAGCCAAAGCAGGGGTGCGGTTTGCTGTAACGTGGGAATTCGACTAAATTGGGGTGGGAACGTAGAAAATTGGGGGGAGTAAAGCGCGGTTCCATCAGTCCCGACGATGTTGTGAGAACAGGGCCAATACGGACTCTATTCACCACCACCACCCCATTGCCTTTCTCGATAGACTTGAGCAGCAGCATCCTTCTCCGAGTTGGCTGGGGATGATGGGAGCCGCAGCCCAAACCTCCACCCCGAGCCCACCTATTTCTCCACCAGCCAAGATCTGCTTAACCACGATCCCCCTTTTTTTCCCCTCCCGATATTTCTTGCGTGTAAGATAGCCAGAAGCGGCGGGATGAATAAAATCAAGACTAAACGAAGACATCCCTGCTGGCTGCGGATGATGGAGCCGATGGGTAAATTGCAAGACGGATGCGCCTTCCTCCCGCAGTCGTCGCGATACGTGCATGCAAAGAGCCCTTTCAGACGTGCGCCAAGCTACCGCAGATAAGATTAACACCAGTCGCTTCGCGCACGTCTGAAAGGGCTCTTTGCACACACGTGTCGAAAGGGCTCTTCGACGCCCTGCAAAAACTGCTGCCACGGAATAAGAGTGTTTATTCCCGACCCGGTTTCAGGCTGTCATGCCCAGGCGGCTTCTTGGAACTACAGCTCCCATCGTCCCCCACTGCCCCCTCCAAGGAGAGGGAGGCGGGCTTCGCCTTCGCTGCTCCGCCAGTCGGAAGAGCAAAGCCTGCTGGGAGTTGTAGTCTGGAGTCCAAAGCAATTGTCCGCTTTGATATCGGGGTGGAGAACCGGGATCTCCGCATCCCGGGCGGCGTTGCTTCCAAGCGGAGATTCTGGGGCCGGGTTCTCACGATGCACGCAATTCCTAAGCCAGCGACCTGCATTTTAGCCCTAAGCCTGGTGCATCCATCCAGATCTTGAGAGTGGGGATTCCTGGCTCTCTCTGACCTTGGAAGATTTCTTTGCAGACGTTTCGTTAAACAAGCTAGCTAGGTAATAAATACCATCGTGCTGCATCATCATCAGGAGCATGGATGATGTTACCTAGTTTGGTTATTGAAACGTCTGCAAGAAAATAACCCAGCTCAGGGAGCACCAAAGACTGCATAGTCCTCCTTTTCCTCTTCCTCCTCCTCTTCTTCCTCCTCCTCCTCCTCCTCCTCCTCCTCTTCCTCACCACCAGCACCACTCTACTCTCTACTAGAACTGATGATGTTTGGTTAATGACATGTCTGCAAGAAAATAATTCAGCTCAGGGAGCACTAAAGACCACATAGTCCTCCTTCTCCTCCTCCTCCTCCTCCTCCTCTTCTTCCTCCTCCTCCTCCTCCTCCTCCTCCTCCTCCTCTTCCTCACCACCAGCACCACTCTACTCTCTACTAGAACTGATGATGTTTGGTTAATGACATGTCTGCAAGAAAATAATTCAGCTCAGAGAGTAACAAAGACCCCACAGTCCTCCTCCTCCCCTTCCTCTTCCACACCCCCCCTCCTCCTCCTCCTCCTCTTCTCCACCATCCCCACTCCCTACTAGCACTGATGATGTTACCTAGTTTGGTTAATGAAACGTCTGCAAGAAAATAACCCAGCTTGGAGCACCAAGAACCACTCAGTCCTTCCTTCCTTCCTTCCTTCCTTCCTTCCTTCCTTCCTTCCTTCCTTCCTGCCTGCCTGCCTGCCTGCCTGCCTGCCTGCCTGCCTGCCTGCCTGCCTGCCTGCCTTCCTTCCTTCCTTCCTTCCTTCCTTCCTTCCTTCCTCCTCCACCTCCTCGTCCTCCATTCTGTAAACCCCACTCCTTTCTACAGCTGATGCTGTTACCTACTTGGGTAATGAAATGTCTGCAAGAAAACCACCCAGCTCAGAGAGCACCAAGGGCCCCTCATTGCAAACCTGAGCCACAAAGATCCTCCTGGATTGGGCTCTTGAGTGTGTCTTGTGAACCTAGAAAACTGGGATCGTAGTGTAGGGAATGAGCTGTTGGGATACATGGTTTCTAAACACGGGTGCAAAAGGGAGCATCCCATGCATTAGCCATGCAAATGCAGCCATTTTTAATCTGACCATTCGCAAAGCTGGAGAAATCAGGGTTAACAGTTGTGGGTGCTCCATCATGGAAGGTTTTTAAGAAGAGATTGGACAACCCTGTGTCCGGAATGGAATAGGGCCTTCCGCTTGGGCAGGGGGTTGGACTAGATGACCTCCGAGGTCCCTTCCAACTCTTGTTATTTTGCATCTTGGATCCGAGTCGAGTTATATATGAGCTGCAAAAGGGGGGTGGAGAGAACAGAAGAATTTTGCCTTTGCCACAAGCACAGATTGGGAGATTTGCTTTTTTAAAAAAAAAAAAGTATTAAAATATGTTTGGTTCACGTTTATGACGGTCGCAATGTCCCCGGGGGGGGGGTCTCGTGATCCCCTTTTGCGACCTTCTGACAACCAAAATCAATGGGGAAGCCAGATTCACTTAACAACCGTGTGACTAACTTAACAACTGCAGTGATACACTTAACAAATGTGGCAAGAAAAAATCACAAAATGGGGCAAAACTCACTTAACAAATGTCTCACTTAGCAACATAAATTTTGGGCTCCATTGTGGCTGTAAGTTGAGGACTACGTGTACTAAGCTGTGCAGTGGGTTTCCACAGTGAATCACCAATTATCCAACCCTGTTTTAATTCCGCTAACGTGCAACTTTGAACTCTGTCTGGTGCTACGTTGTTTGACCCGAGTAAAACATAAGTAAAATATGAATTCTTCAAGGCAGTTCGCCTTCACAATCTGAATTGAAAACTGAGAAATAACTTTTCAGTCTGACAGAAAGATCAAGTCTTTGCACGTTGGTGGCTGTGCTTGCAAAGAACCCGGTTTCCAATTTCAACTATTTCTATTTCTGGGGTATTCCGATGTGCGTTGGAATTTAGCTGTCAAATATGTTTGCAGTCCCATATAATATAATAATAATAATAATAATAACAACAACAGCAACAACAACACCCCGGACTTAACAATTGTCGATAAAGACAAAAAAGTCTGGATAGTGGACGTGGCAGTGCCTGGAGACAGCAGAATAGACGAGAAAGAACTGGAGAAGATAACAAAATACAAAGACCTACAAATAGAAATAGAAAGACTGTGGCAAAAGCAAGCAAGGGTAGTACCAATAGTCATAGGCGTCTTGGGTGCAATCCCAAAACAACTGGAGCACCACTTGGACACCATCATCGGCATTGACAAATTCGCTATTAGTCAATTGCAAAAGGCGGCCTTACTAGGAACTGCTTCCATCCTGCGACGATATCTGTAATACCATCAAACATCCACCTCTGCCTATCCCAGGTCCTGGGTAAGGACTCGATAGGTAGACAAAATGCCAAATCCAGTCTGAACATCTGACTGACTGTGCGATGATCAATAATAATAATAATAATAATAATAATAATAATAATAATAATAATAATAATAATAATAATGTGATCCCCTCCCCCCGGGACACTGCAAGCTGTCATAACTATGAGTCAGTGGCCAAGTGTCTGAATTTTGAACACGTGACCATAGGGAGGTTGCAAACAGTTGTGTGAAAAATAGCCATAAGTCATTTTTTTCAGTCCCTTTGTAACTTTCAATGGTTATTAAATGAACTGTTGTAAATCGAGGATTATCTGAATGAAATTGTAAACCAGACTATGATAGGAGATTATTATGTGGTTTGTTAGATGTCATATAAAGCTAGACAATTTTTTGGGGTTAACTCAAGAGTGCAGGCTTCGAATATTGCAACGTTTCTCAACCGTGGCAACTTTAAAAAGTCTGGACTTTGATTCCCAGAATTCCCCAGTCAGCAAGCTGAGTGGGGAATTCTGGGAGTTGAAGTCCACACATCGCAAAGTTGCGAAGGTGGAGAAGCATTAATCTACTGGGTGCATATAACCAACAAAGACATTTTTTTGCCAGATTTGTTAAGCGAATTGCTACAGTTGTTAAACGAATCGTGCAATCGTTAAGCCAATCCAGCTTCCCGCATTTGACTTTGCATGTTGGAAGCTGGCTGGGAAGTTTGCAAATAGCCGTCATTTCCTTATGGTCTCCTTTCCGCAGAAACAGGCCAAAGATTCCAAAGCCAGACGTAGTTAGCCCTTTGCTGGTGCATCTTATTAAATTTGTCTGAAATGGTATAGGGTTTCCTGCCTAAGTAGGGGGTTGGACTAGATGACCTCCAAGGTCCCTTCCAACTATTATTATTATTATGGATCATCGCACAGTCAGCCAGATGTTCAGACTGGATTTGGCATTTTGTCTACCTATCGAGTCCTTACCCAGGACCTGGGATAGGCAGATGTGGATGTTGGTGGTATTACCGGTATCGTCGCAGGATGGAAGCAGTTCCTAGTAAGGCCGCCTTTTGCAATTGACTAATAGCAAATTTGTCAATGCCAATGGTGTTCAAGTGGTGCTCCAGTTGTTTTGGGATTGCACCCAAGACGCCTATGACTATTGGTACTACCCTTGCTTGCTTTTGCCACAGTCTTTCTATTTCTATTTGTAGGTCTTTGTATTTTGTTATCTTCTCCAGCTCTTTCTCCTCTATTCTGCTGTCTCCAGGCACTGCCACATCCACTATCCAGACTTTTTTGTCTTTCTTATCGACAATTGTTAAGTCTGGGGTGTTATGTTGCAGGTGCTTGTCTGTTTGAATTCTGAAGTCCCAGAGCAGTTTAATTTTATCATTTTCTATGACTTTCTCTATTTTATGATCCCACCAGTTTTTGTTTTATTATTATTATTATTACTATTATTATTATTATTATTAAATGTAGCCCCATTTTCTATCCCTGCCAACGCAACCAGTGATCTGAAAGAAAGGAAATGTTTATGAATAATTTGTCTTTGCTGTAGAAGGTGGCACCCTGCTGAGTTTTGAGCCAAGATCTTTGCAGCCAGCCCAGAGTGGATAAAAACATGCTATCCACAATTGAGGTTTCTCTGCCCAAGAGAACGAATTATCCTTATATATTTGATTTAAAGATGGAGCAGCAGGGAGCCTGATGCTTCCTTCAGCTTAATTTCAAACCTTACATTAAAAACTTTTTTTAGCTAAGGATTGTATAATAATAATAATAATAATAATAATAATAATAATAATAATAATAGTAACAGGGACGACAGAGTAACAGGGACGACAGAGAATGAGATGGCTGGATGGAGTCACTGAAGCAGTAGGTGTGAATTTAAATGGACTCCAGAAGATGGTAGAGGACAGGAAGACCTGGAGGAACATTGTCCATGGGGTCGCGACGGGTCGGACACGACTTCGCAATTAACAACAACAATAAATAATAGTAAAGTTGGAAGGGACCTTGGAGGTCATCTAGTCCAACTCCCTGCTCAGGCAGGAAAACCTACACCATTTCGGACAAATGGCTGTCCAGTCTCTTCTTAAAAACTTCCAGTGTTGGAGCATTTACTGCTTCTGGAGGCAGGTTGTTCCACTGATTATTCAAAGTCAACCTCTATTTATCTAGATTTTTGGCTGCAGTAGCAGCCTAAAAAGCTAATACAATCCTTTCTTTTTTTATTATTATTTTTTTCATCAACATATGTTAATTTTTCCAATCAACAAGTTGTCTGGAGTTTGCTAAGCTATTACATGTTCAATTCCTAATCCTTCATTCTTTTCTCTAACCAAGAATAAAATAAATTCCAAATTTGATAGTAGTCTGTATCTTGTTTGTCTTTCAACCTCATAGTTAATCTGTCCATCTCTGCACATTCCAGTATTTTCCTGAATACAGTCCTTGATTGTATAAACAGAGGCGTAGAATCAAAATCACATGAAGTATTAGTACCGCTTTATAAAGCCTTATAAAGGCCACACCTGGAATACTGCATCCAGTTTTGCTCACCACATTACAAAAAAGATGTTGAGACTCTGCAAAAAAAAAAATGCAGAGAAGAGCAACTAAGATGAATAAAGGCCTGGAGACGAAAACATGTGAAGAACAGTTGCAGGAATTGGGTATGTCTAGTTTAATGGAAAGAAGGACTAGGGATGACATGATAGTAGACTTCCAATATTTGAGGGGCTGCCACAAAGAAGAGGGGGTCAATTTATTTTCCAAAGCAGCAAACGGCAAGACCAGAAACAATGGATGGAAACTAATCAAGGAGAGAAGCAACCTGGAATTAAGGAGAAATTTCCTGACAGTGAGGACAATTAACCAGTGGAACAAGTTGCCACCAGAAATCGTGGACGCTCCATCACTGGAGGTTTTTAAGAAGAGACTAGACAACCACCTGTCTGAGATGGTATAGGTTCTCCTGTTTGAGCAGGGGGCTGGACTAGAAGACCTCAAAGGTGCCTTCCAGATTCTATTCTATTCTATTCTATTCTATTCTATTCTATTCTATTCTATTCTATTCTATTCTATTCTATTTTATTCTATTCTATTCTATTCTATTCTTTTTCCTTATTCTATTCTATTATTATTCTGTTCTATTCTATTCCATTCCATTCCATATTTTCTATTCTATTCTATTCTATTCTATTCTATTCTATTCTATTCTATTCTATTCTATTCTATTCTATTCTATTCTATTCTATTCTATTCTATTCTATTCTGTAATTCTCTTCTCTCTTCTCTTCTTGCCTCCAGTAGTTGTGGGTGCTCCATCGCTGGAAACTTTTAAGAAGAGACTGGACAGCCGTTTGTCTGAAATGGTACAAGGTCTCCTGCTTGAGCAGGGGGTTGGACTGGATGACCTCCAAGGTCCCTCCCAACTCTGTTATTCTGCAATTGAATAGAGGCGCGTCCTTACAGCAACAGCGGGATAAGCGAACCAGAGCATCGAATCTCGCTGCCCTCCTTTCCTAGCCGGTAGGTGACTCGGCCTCCTCCTCAGGCTGGGGATGATGGGTCAGAAGGGCCGTCATGCGCCAAGGGCGCACGGTGCTGGGCGTCTCCGCCTCTCCCATCCTGGCGAGGGCGCGCTCCGTCCAGCCAGCCCAACGCAGGGCAGGCTCCTCCGGCTGCCTGGCTCGCTCGCGGGCGCCTCCACCGGCCCGCGGGGAGAGACAGAGTCCAGCCCCGCCGCCTCTGCCCTGCCCTGCCCAGCCCAGCCCAGCCCAGCCCAGCCATAACTCCCGGCAGGCCGTGTCAAACGCCAGCTGGCAGGCGCGGAGGGGAGGCCAGCTCCGCCGGCGCTTGCAGCTCCGTGGCGGGTCTGCCGGGGAAGGAGGCGGCGGAGGAAGCCGTAGCGCAGCCCGCTCTGGGGCTCCCGAGCCCAGGTAAGCCCAGGAAGCTCCAGACGACCCGCCGCGGCCGGGATATCCGCCTGCCCTTCTCCCACTCTGCGCCTTTACGCATCATCTGCGCCTCTGATCGGCCGCGGCAGCGCAGCGAGCCTGGCCCAGATGCGGGCAGTGGGGTGGGGGGGTCGTGTGAATGGGGACGGAGGGGGGGGGGAAAGATTAGCCGGTCGCGGGACCCAAAGCAGCCCCTTGCGAATCGGGAAAGAGGGGTGAAGGGTCTCCCCTCGCCGGCTTTGGAGAGCGCCCGGGGTCGCTTCCAGGCACCTCTCTGCCTTCCTTCCTTGGATGGTAACCCCTGGGCACCCGGGGCTGAGAAACGGGGTTGCTTCCCCTTCGTGCGCCCCTTGTCCCCCGAACATTTGTCATGTGCCCCAATATGTCATGTGCCCCAATATTTGTCACGTGCCCCTAAAATTTGTCCTGCACCCTTGTGCCCCTATTGGTCATGTGCCCCTAATATTTGTCATGTGCCCCTATTTGTCCTGCGCCTTTGTGCCCCAATATTTGTTATGTGCCCCTAAAATTTGTCCTGCACCCTTGTGCCTCAATATTTGTCATGTACCCCTAACATTTGTCATGTGCCCCTAAGATTTGTCTTTCACCCTTGTGCCCCAATGTTTGTCATGTGCCCCTATTTGTCCTGCACCTTTGTGCCCCAATATTTATGTGCCCCTAAAATTTGTTCTGTACCCTTGTGCCCCAATATTTGTCATGTGCTCCTAACATTTGTCATGTGCCCCCTAATATTTCTCCTGCACCCTTGTGCCCCAATATTTGTCATGTGCCCCTAACATTTGTCCTGCACCCTTGTGCCCCAATATTTGTCATGTGCCCCTAATATTTGTCATGTGCCCCCTAATATTTGTCCTGCACCCTTGTGCCCCTATTTGTCATGTGCCCCTAACATTTGTCCTGTACCCTTGTGCCCCAATATTTGTCATGTGCCCCTAATATTTGTCATGTGCCCCCTAATATTTGTCCTGCACCCTTGTGCCCCTATTTGTCATGTGCCCCTAACATTTGTCATGTGCCCCTAATATTTGTCCTGGACCCTTGTGCCCCAATATTTGTCATGTGCCCCTAACATTTGTCCTGCACCCTTGTGCCCCAATATTTGTCATGTGCCCCTAATATTTGTCATGTGCCCCCTAATATTTGTCCTGCACCCTTGTGCCCCTATTTGTCATGTGCCCCTAACATTTGTCATGTGCCCCTAATATTTGTCCTGGACCCTTGTGCCCCAATATTTGTCATGTGCCCCTAACATTTGTCATGTGCCCCTAATATTTGTCCTGCACCCTTGTGCCCCCAGCCTGGCTTTTCACCCTCGGCCTTGACTTTGGGCTTAAGCGCAGATTCTCTGCATGTCCTCACGGTTTTCCTAGATTTGGCCTTTCAGGACAGTCTCAAGTTCTGTTTGCCAATGACCCAATTTGTCTCCAAGCCAACGGAGAGGCTGGGGACTGGGCCCCCGACTCCAAAGCTGGGTCTCAGAGTTTGTTCCCTTCTCTTACTGGTCTGGATGCGAATCAGGCCTATTCTGGGGGCTTGTAGAAACCTGGGGAAGGGGCAGAATAACAGAATGGCAGAGTTGGAAGGGACCTTGGGGGTCTTCTAGTCCAACCCCCTGCTCAAACAGTAAGCCCTATACTCATTTCCAACAGATGGTTGTCCAGTCTCTTCTTAAAAACCTTCCAGTGTTGGAGCACTCACAACTTCTGAAGGGAAGCTGTTCCACTGATTAATTGTTCTCACTGTCAGGAAGTTTCTCCTTAGTTCCAGGTTGTTTTTCTCCTTGATTAGTTTCCATCGGTTGCTTCTTGTCCTGCCTTCAGGCGCTTTGGAGAAGAGCTTGACTCCCTCTTCTTTGGGGCAGCCCCTCAGATACTGGAAGACTGCTATCATGTCGCCCCTCGTCCTTCTCTTCATTAAACCAGACATACCCAATTCCTGCAACTGTTCCTTGTATGTTTTAGCCTCCAGTCCCCTGATCATCTTTGTAGCTCTTCTCTTACTCTTTCTAGAGCAGTGGTTCTCCACCTGTGGGTCGGGACCCCATTTGGGGTCGAACGACCATTTCACGGGGGTCGCCAAACAAGGCTGTCCGCCATTTTTTCCCCTTTGGCCACACCCCTGGCACCCGGTGATGTATAAGTGGTTGGGGGTCACCACAACATGGGGAACTGTATTATGGGTTCGCGGCATTAGAATGGTTGAGAACCACTGTTCTAGAGTCTCAGCATCTTTTTTACATTGCGGTGACCAAAACTGGATGCCGTATTCCAAGTGTGGCCTTACCCAGGCATTATCAAGTGGTGTTTTGGTCTGCCCTGTTTGCATTTTGCACCAATCCCACGCCTCTTTTGTGTGGTTCTGGCGGAACAGCAGAAGGAGATGTTTTCAAACAGTCTCGTTCATCTGGCGGTTGAATGGAAACGGGTGGGTGGTGTTACTCCCCTTTGGCTTCTGTTCCTGAATCTGTGTTTGCACAGCCCAGGCAGGGGGCATTATGTGAACAGCCTTTGAAAAAAAAACCCAGAATAGGGATGTTTGCAAAAAAAAAAAAAAAAAAAGAACAAAAAAAAAAACGAGTTGAAAGAATTTTCAGGAATCTCCGGGGATTCTCCTAATGAAAACAACAACAACAATAACAACAACAAAGCAGAGGGCTTTGGATCGAGACAAATTCAAGCGCTAATCTCTAAATCCCACCGAGGGATATGAATTATCTCTCTCTTGGGCTGCCTTGAAATATTTTACATAACGGGGATAATTCAGGAAGAACGTTTAAAAAAAAGAGAGAGAGAGAGAGAGAGAGTGATATCAGGTTAGCAGGAACTTGGGTCTATATTTAGCAGCCCTGTGACCGCGATTTCTCACGGAAGCTGGCAATAGGACTACAGTGTAAACCTCTTGCTGAAAACCAAATTATTTTCAGGATTGGACAACCATTTGTCTGAAAGAGTATAGGGTTTCCTGCCTGAGCATGGGGTTAGACTAGATCAGTGGTTCTTAACCTGGGCGATATTGCCCCCCAGGGGGCGATTTCATTTTTCAGGGGGTCGATGGAACAAAAAGGGGCGATGTGGGGGTGAAGGAACAAAAAGGGGGTGATATGGGGGCGATGGAGCGAGACGTTTTGGGGACACTTTTGAGACTTTTTCATACAGTGAATCGCTGTATATCTGTCGTACAAAAACATCAGATCGCTTGCTATTAGGGATTGAATTGTGTTTTCAAATGTTCTTCCAGCTAGCTTCAGTACAGAACGCCGTACATATGTGAATACGCATCGCTTATCTTCATGCGTGTTGCGCAGCAGCCTCTACCCTTTTTTATATTTCTTTTTCCGTCTTAAATTTTACTTGTAATTCAATCATTAAATATTACTGTTTTTCTTTTCGGGCATTTCACTTTCTTGCAATTGAATTTTGTTTTCAACGTGGTCATTACATTTAAGTGTCTTGAATAAATAAGATAATAATGAAATATATATATATCACAAAGTTTGGGAATAAAGTGACGGATGGCACCAAAATTTTTCACACAGTTGAGATATGGGAAAAAGACTGGAAATAAATTATTTGCATCAATATGTCCTGATGACAATTTTAAAGAAAACAAAACAAGTGTTTGCATAAATTGAAGAATAATTTCCTATGTTGTGATTGAGGGGTTATGTTGGGGGAGGGGGGGCGATGACAACTTCCTCATTGGCTCAAGGGGGCGATTCATTCAAAAAGGTTAAGAACCACTGGACTAGATGACCTCCAAGGTCCCTTCCAACTTTGCTTTATTCTATTCTATTCTATTCTATTCTATTCTATTCTATTCTATTCTATTCTATTCTATTCTATTCCATTCCATTCCATTCCATTCCATTCCATTTATTCTTCTCCTCTCCTCTCCTCTCCTCTCCTCTTCACTCTCCATTACAGTGATGGTGCTCCAGCACTGGAGGTTTTCGAGAAGAGATGGACAGCCATTTGCCTGAAATGGTATAGGGTTTCCTGCCTGAGCATGGGGTTGGACTAGATGACCTCCAAGGTCCCTTCCAACTATTATTATTATTATTATTATTATTATTATTATTATTATTATTATTATTATTATTATTATTATTATTATTATTATTATTATTGCTTTGAAGTCAAGAAGATGCTATGGAGCACAGCTTGATGGTTTAATATTCCTAACGTCCAGTGTATATATTTTTTTCTTCTTCCATTTGATCCAGATATTTCTGTGGAGAAAAAAAGACTTAGCAAAAGATGGCTCTATTGAAATGCGGCTGGCTCTGGAGACAGAGTAAGTTAATTGAGGAAATTTCCTAGTGTACAATTGCAATTGGAATTTCTTTTACCAGGTCCGTCACGAGGGGGGTTTTCCCCATCTGGGTGGTGATTGGGTCCTTTGGGAGGCCCAAGGGGGGAGGGCACTGCTGATCACGGAAGCTAAGCAGAGACAGCTTGCATTTGTATTTGTATGGGCGGATTGATGGGAATTCCAGAAGGGTGAGTAGTAAAGAAGAAAAGATCCTAGAAGATGACAGTGGTAAATCATCTGTCCAAATATTGGTCCAAAAGTGACATGGAGAGGAAGTTTGATGTAGTGCTGAATGTGCTGGCTTAGAAACTAGGAGACAGTGAGTTCTAGTTCAGTCTTAGGCATGAAAGCCAGCTGGGTGACTTTGGGCCAATCACCAGGAGACGGTGAGTTCTAGTCCCGCCTTAGGCATGAAAGCCGGCTGGGTGACTTTGGGCCAATCACCAGAAGACGGTGAGTTCTAGTCCCACCTTAGGCATGAAAGCCAGCTGGGTGACTTTGGGCCAATCAGCAGGAGACGGTGAGTTCTAGTCCCGCCTTAGGCATGAAAGCCGGCTGGGTGAACTTTGGGCCAATCACCAGGAGACGGTGAGTTCTAGTCCCGCCTTAGGCATGAAAGCCGGCTGGGTGACTTTGGGCCAATCACCAGAAGACGGTGAGTTCTAGTCCCGCCTTAGGCATGAAAGCCAGCTGGGTGACTTTGGGCCAATCACCAGGAGACGGTGAGTTCTAGTCCCGCCTTAGGCATGAAAGCCGGCTGGGTGAACTTTGGGCCAATCACCAGGAGACGGTGAGTTGTAGTCCAGCCTTAGACCCCGGACGTGCTCCTTTCACGCATTTTCCCCCCAAATCTGCATCCTTCCGAATTACGCATTGCAATTCAGTTTCAAAATTCTTCAGCTCGGCAGTCCCTCCCTGCAGCAGATCAGGGCCGCCATGTGAAGGTTGCGTGGGTCAATCGGCGGGTTTTAAATGGGAAGCTGGAAGGGGTCCAAACCCCCTAGGAGAAGAACAGACGGAAAATCAATGCAAAGGCTCCAATCGCGAAGTGTCGGATGACAAGTTGGCCCTGAGGTTCTGCAACATTTGCACTTTCTTCGCTTCCCACATCTGTGGGCGACCGTTTCGTTCCAGGCTTCCGATCAAAACGCGCTAGGAAAGAAATGCCCAGAAGGTTCTTGGGAAAGAGAAGAAGAGGATGGCGGGAGTTTGGAGAGAAAGCAGTTAAAATGTACAGGTAGTTCTTCACTTGCAACCATTCGTTTAGTGACCGTTCAGCGTTACAACAACAATGAAAACAGAGACTTGTTATCCTTTTTCACACTTAATGACCCTTGCAGGTGATCAAAATTCGGACACTCGACAACTGGTTGCTATTGATGACGGTTGCAGCGTCCCGGGGTCATGTGATCCCCTTTTGCGACCTTTTTATAAGCAAAGTCAATGGGGGGAAAGCCAGATTTACTTAACAACTGTGTGACTAACTTAACAACTGCAGTGATTCGCTTAACAACTGTAGCAAGAAAGGGTCGTAAAACGAGTCAAAATCCACTTAACAAATGTTTCATTTAGCCACCGAAATTTGGGGCTCCAAATCTCTGCCATGCCCTTGACTACTGCAATTCCCATGTAAAAGCATCTCGCTTCAAAGAGAAAAAAAATCAAATCCTTAGCACCCAAATTCATTCAGAAATGCGAACTACGAATAAATATATAAATATAGGTAGTCTTCGACTTGCGACCACAATTTGAGCCCCAATTTTTTGTGGTTAAGTGATGTAGTGATTGAGTGATCAATTGCAACCAATTCTACATGGGACAAATATCACGTCAATTAAAAAAAACAGGATCCACGAACACCGGCTGGCAGTCGAACGCCCCGATCCCAAATCCTTAATCTCCACCCACACTGAGACCAAACAGCACCAGTTCGATTGGAACAACACAAAAATCATCGGCCACACTCCCAGATGCCACGTTTGTGAGTGCCTCGAAGCCTGGCCCTCCACATGCACTTCCATCCACAGATACATCGACCTATAACCAGCCCACGAACCCCTCAGGATCCAACTCAACTGACCAGAGACAACACCGAGCTTCAACCATCCCGCGCAATCCCCCATTTTCCACCAGCGGTTTACCTCCCAATTACCCTGAGCTGATGTGACCTCCCTATCACAAGATCCATCCCAAGACCCTCACTGATGACCCACACCTGACTCATCACGAGACCCTCACTCGACACACCCATACCTGAAGCCCTTATAAGCAGAGGGACACTAAATTCTAAACTTCCCTAAACTCCGCTGAAGATGTTATCTAGCCTGGTAGCAAAGCATTCAGAAATCGACCCACAAGTTCGGAGAATGAGTCTCCACCCGCATAAGTGATTAATTTCCGGGGCCTTTTACTACCAGTTGGTTCATCTGTGCTACTTAACGTTCATGCACTTCTGTTAGTTTCTTTAGCTAGTGTGGTCATGTCCAGCGGCTCTCCATTTCAAAAAGTTCTCAATCCACTGGTAGATGTAGGCTGCTGACCGGTTCGTCTAGGGCAGGGGTAGGCAACCTTGGCTCTTTTATGACTCATGGATTTCAACTCCCAGAATTCCTGACCCAGCATGGGGGAACTATGGCCCCTTCATGATTGGTGGACTTCAACTACCAGAATTCCTCAGCCAGCATGGGGGAACTATGGCTGCCTTCATGACTTGTGGACCAACTCCCAGAACTCCTCAGCCAGCATGGGGAAACTATGGCCCCTTCATGACTTGTGGACTTTAACTCCCAGAATTCCTGAGCCAGCATGAGTGAACAATGGCCCCTTCATGACTCGTGGACTTCAACTCCCAGAATTCCTGAGCCAGCATGAGTGAACAATGGCCCTTTCATGACTCGTGGACTTCAACTACCAGAATTCCTCAGCCAACATGGGGGAACTATGGCCCCTTCATGACTCGTGGACTTCAACTCCCAGAATTCCTCAGCCAGCATGGGGGAACTTTGGTCCTTTCATGACTCGTGGACTTCAACTCCCAGAATTCCTCAGCCAGCATGGGGGAACCATGGCTCCTTCATGACTCGTGGACTTCAACTCCCAGAACTCCTCAGCCAGCATGGGGGAACCATGGCTCCTTCATGACTCGTGGACTTCAACTCCCAGAACTCCTCAGCCAGCATGGGGGAACTATGGAATTCTGGGAGTTGAAGTCCACGAGTCATAAAAGAGCCAAGGTTGCCTACCCCTGCTCTAGAGAGATCGCAGAGATCTGTTCTCAGATCCTGCGGCCACTTTGCAGTGGAGTTATAGGTCTTTTTTTTTTCTTCATATGTTCTTCCAGTAATCTTCCGTTTCAGCGGCTGGTGGCTGTGCTGCAAGCCCTCGACTTACGACCACAACTGAGCTCACAATTTCCTTTGCTAAACAAGTTGTTAAGTGACTTTGGCCCTGTTTTATGAGCTTTCTGACCACAGTTAAGGGAATCACTGCAGTTAAGTTAGTAACTCAGTTGTTCAGTGAATCTGGCTTCCCCATTGATGTTGCTTGTCAGGTTGCAAAAATGGATCACATAACACCAGGGATACCACAACCGTCATAAGAGTCAGTTGCCACTTGTTTGAATTCTGATCACATGACCATGGAGAGGCTGTAACGGTCACAAGCATGGAAATCGGTCCTAAGCAGTGGTGGGATTTAGCCGGTTCGCACCACTTTGGCAGAACCGGTGGCTAATTTTTTGTTGCCCGGGCCCAGAATGGACTTCCTGAAGTGGCATCCACACACAGAACCGGTTGTTCACATGTCTGAATCCCACCACTGGTCCTAAGTCACTTTTTTTGGTGCCGTTGTAAGTTCAAGTGGTCACTAAACAAATGGTTGTTAAGTCGAGGATCACCTGTATGTGGACTGGCATTTCTGGTGGCGCCACCTTGGCTGGCACATTTAGTTCACTTGTTTTGGATTGTTTTATAATCCTTTTAATTTGTTTTCTTATTTTTGTTGTTGTCTGGGAGCTTTCTCGAGTTCTGTCGCCCGTGGGCGGCTGCCTAAATCCAAAGAGGAAATGACAGAATAGAATAATGATGAATTGTACCAAAGTAAAATAATTAAGCTGCTTTGGAATCGTGTCTGTGCGATTACTCAGCCTATCCAAGCTTTTAAAGGCTTAAAGCATTGAAGGATGATAACATATATGCTAAAGAGTTGATTCACAAGGATGTAGATGTAATCCTCGACTTACGACCACAACTGAGCTCAACATTTCTGTTGCTAAGCGAGGCCTTGTTAAATGAGTTTTGCCCCATTTTGTTTTGCTTTTCTTGCCACAGTTGTTAAATGAATCATTGTTAAGATACCAACACGGTTGTTAAGTGAATCCGGCTTCCACGTTGCCTTTGGTTGTTGGAAGGTCGCAGAAGGGGAATCACATGACCCCAGGACACTGCAACCGTCGTAAATACAGGTAGTCCTTGACTTATGACCACAACTGAGCCCAAGGTTTCTGTCGCTAAGTGAGACATTTGTTAAGTGAGGTTTGTGCCATTTTACAACTTTCTTTGCCACGGTTCTTCAGTGACTCTGGCTTCCTCCATTGACCTTGTTTGTCAGAAGGTCGCAAAAGCGGATCACATCATCCCGGGACCCTGCAGCCCGTCATAAATACGAATCGGTTTCCAAGCGTCTGAATTTGGATCACGTAACGGCAATGGTCATAAGTGTGAAAAACGGTCCTAAGTCACTTTTTTCAGTGCCGTTGTATCTTTGGTCATTAAATGAACGGTTATAAGTCGAGGACTACCTGTACTATTTCCCCATTTTTCTTAATTCTTCCCCTCCCCCCCCCCGGCCTGTGCAGGTTCTATTCTGCGACGCTGGAAAAGGCACTGGTTCGTGCTGTGGGCGGATGGCAGCCTCGTCTACTACCAAGATGATACCGGCCGCGAAATGGACGGAAGAATTAACATCAGATCCAACTGCCGAGATGTCAGGACAGGCCGCGAATGCCGCGGTGAGTAGGCTTGAGGTTGCCAACTGGATCTTTTTCACAGATACCAGAATGAAAGCCCACTGTTTATTCTTAAGCTAAGTTTCTAGTCCTCAAGGCTGTGGGGAGACCACCACAGAAGCAAACATGTTAAGATATTTAAATTTAGTAGCTGGAGCGGTGTTTGCGTTTCTGTGTCTGTGTGTGTCTGTGTGTGTCTGTGTGTCTGTGTCTTTGCGTGCAGTCAGCCAGAACAGCCAATTGTGGCTGATTGATTGGAGAGGGCTGGCTTCTGCGTGAGGCAATCTGTGCTGTGATTGGTTGTTGTGGAGGGGGAGGGGGAGATTCCCTTTTTTCCCGCCTTTTTCTCCTGTGCACTCTGTAATTTACCTCACGAAGCTCCTGCTGTGTTGATTTACCTCATGAGGCTCCAGTCAGCCGGACTTGTCTAGTTTGCTGTAAACACAGATGTTAAATAGATTTATTAAAGAAAACTGCAAGTTCATGTCAGTGGTCTCTAACTTCATTTGGACACCGGCTGTGCAATGTTCTGACCAAACAGCTCTTCCATTTTCTTTTCTTTAAAACCCCTGCAGTCGGTTCTCTAAGTCACACATGCAGGTAGCTGTTGACCGCCTGTCTTTCTGGCAGCCCCTCAAAGAGAAGAAGAGAAGAGAGGAGAGGAGAGATGGAATGGAATGGAATGGAATGGGATAGGATAGGATAGGATAGAATAGGATAGAATAGAATAGAATAGAATAGAATAGAATAGAATAGAATAGAATAGAATAGAATAGAATAGAATAGAAAATATGGAATGGAATAGAATAGAATAGAATAGAATAGAATAGAATAGAATAGAAT